>JAAAKL020003724.1:0-22446 GCA_010016065.2 Carybdea cf. marsupialis auct. non (Linnaeus, 1758)
AAGGAAGGAAGGAAGGAAGGAAGGAAGGAAGGAAGGAAGGAAGGAAGGAAGGAAGGAAGGAAGGAAGGAAGGAAGAAAGGAAGGAAGGAAGGAAGGAAGAAAGGAAGGTTGCAAGGAACGAAGGAAGGAAGGAAGGAAGAAAGGAAGGTTGCAAGGAACGAAGGAAGGAAGGAAGGAAGGAAGGAAGGAGGGAAGGAAGGAAGGGGGAAGGAAGGAAGGAAGGAAGGAAGGAAGAAAGCAAGGAAGAAAGGAAGGAAGAAAGGAAGGAAGGAAGAAAGGAAGGAAGGGAAGGAAGAAAGTATCTATAAATCTGTGACAGTTTATGATGCAGATGCGGAGTGTTTTACACGCTAAAAATGGAACAATTGAATTACAGGGACGTCATTTCGTGATTAACGGACTTTCTCAAAATGTTTCTCAAAATGCTTTGGAAACAACTAAAGAAGTACTTCAAATAGTGGTGGAAAACCCCTTGATCTGTACGGTCCCTGTACTGTGACAGATTCATCTGTAGCGCACCTAATCATTGGAGGGTAGAGACTTACACAAAAGCATTTGCGTATTCACTATGCTGAATGAAAAAATCAAAGTTAGAACTTGAATATTTCCTCCAAAAGTAGAATTCAAAAGTTAAGGTCAATTTGTATAAGAGAAGGAATCCTACAAAAAGCACTTTCTCTTAATTCTCATCCTTATGTTCTTTGTTACAGAATCAAAGAGTAGCCGCCAGCTTTTATGTACACCCGGATACAAAACGGCAAAGCGAATTTATATACCGATAACAATTAAATGTAAGCGAAGGGACCAAAGTGACCAAGTAAATACTACGCAATAATGTCTTTAATACAGATTAAGCACTATTAATACTCTAATTAATTTACAAATTGAGTTTTTTGTCTAATAAAATATACTTTATCTGATATCCCAAACATTTTGGTTGTTACCGCAAAAGCTCATGTAAGGACATGACAATGTACAACATCTACGAACATGATTGGCACACCTCAGTGGATTTGGTAAGCTCCATATCCCTGATAAGAACATGTGTGATAGAAAACGTAAGACAAAAGTAAAAATTAGGAGCTTCTGTTTGAGCTTTTGGTAGTGCACAGGACACAGCTAAAGGGAGAAGGAGAAAACCATATGGAATATTAAGACTTCGTATCCACGTATCTTTCACATTAAATGCTGGATTTCCATCAAAGTATTGGCAGACGTCATTATAATAATCATAATTTAAAAAACGCAACCCGCTTCGACTAGGAAATAGGTAGCTGGTATACCATAAACTTTAGTTTTTAACCAAATGGTCTATCACAAGTGATATTGACAGTGCATTATTATAGTCTTGATAACCTTCCGTAGCACATTACACTACCCTGATGACCAATAGATGACAAGAAATAAATATTTTCCAGCTATATTCTGTGTATACAATAGCTAGATACCTCCTTATACCCTCAGTGCCACGTAATTGTTTGATGCGTAAAAAAGCCAAATCTACTTTGATGAGATGAGCTTTGGGTTTAATGTTTTTTAATACTAAATGTGGTTTAACAGAGATAAAGAACACGCAGCTTTAAAAGACAAAATAATGTACGAATTTCAGTGGTTACTAATGATACGTACATATATCTTAATGATTCAAATGAAATCTACCTATGACAATAAAAATGGTTCGATCTGTCACGGATAGTGTGTCGCGAAGAAATAAGACGACAATTCTACTATAAAAGTTAACCTGGATTTCAGTCTTGTTAATGCAACATTCTTACAAACCAATTTCTGAAATCGCACAAAAATTGTTCAGTGAAATAGAGTAAACTGCGAAAATCCATTGTTTAGAAATTTGCTTATCCATGTCTTTCATGTTTCATGTTTCATCTAGTTTTACTGAAGGGTTATATCATTCTTAGAGAGGTGGAGAAAAGGAAGCTTTATGGTCGCCTGTTCTTCCCGACTTTCATCGGAATATCTGCTAACGTCAATGCTATTTTGACCCACAATGCCGTGAGTAAAGCAATAAATAGGAATTTACGAAAAAAGTTGTGGCCTCAACTGAGACGAGCTCTAGGTGTAATGCTTTGCCTTCATTGTCTTCGTAGTTTTGACTACAAAGCAAGTGCAAAAGAATCTTTGGATTTCAGTAGAGCCAGATCCCTAAATGTATTTGTTACTATGTCTTTGTACCCTATCAACATAATTGTACACCAATGTCAACACATGGATCCGATGTTATTGTGGTAAAATTAAAATACGCGAAAAACCGTTCTTTTGTGTTGAACACTTTACCTAAAATGAGTACCTCACCGTCCAAAGACCATGAAATACAGCAAATAACTAGCCCCACCATTGTTAAAATTGTCACTTAACGTAAACAGATAGTACAGAAACTAAAAATCTTGTCCTTCCATATCACTGCTGTATCCTGAGAATCACTGGCTGTCGTCACCAAGGCATCCATCATAATTCTTGGTTGAAAAATAACGATTGACCACAACTACCAGTCTGCATCGCTTACAGAAAACTGTGACATCTGGGATTCTCGAAGCGATGTCTTCTGATTTTAAAGTCCTTATTCTTGTTTCACCATCTGGTAAAGTGACTGTAGATTACAAAAGATGATTTTGCTGCTCCGATCGCTCAGCTGCCACACCTGGAAAACTTTCCTGATAATCATAGAACTTGTAAATATCTACCATTCCATTTGGTACGTAGATGGGTTTCTTCTATTTAACAAATGAAGCTTGTTTATCGGCAATACCAGTCAAAAGCAGAAAGAGCTGTACATTTACTGGAGATTTGGCATTGGGTTAGGTCCACCAGGCGGCCCCTCATTATGAATCTCTGGCTTGTAGGTCAAGAGAACAACTGTAACCCAGAGGTGCAAAATAAACTAAAAGAGAAAAATGATAAATTAGTGTAATAAAATCAGTATGTGTCCTATCAGTAAAATAACAATATCAAGAAATTTAACAATGGTAATCTTTAATCGAAAATCGCAAACCAAAATAGTATTCAAATCATTGTTAGACACCTATGACGGCCATGCACTGAATACTTTGAACTTAAACTTTAAAGATCAAATTCCAATCAGATCATACCGTCATTTATAGTAGAAAACTGTTGAAGCACTCTTTTCGATCTTTAGTTTTGGGGGGTTTTGTACGTTCTTTCACATTTTATTACATAAACTGCATATTTACATCTAAGAAACAGCAGTCCAAGGAAAGTGTGAAGACCCATAAGGCATGGGTTTCCTCGATAAAATCACAGGAATTGTCAGCCTTCTTCTAGATTAAGGGTTGATCTAAATCCCACTTTAACAGTTTTTAATCTATTCAGTTTGTTATCTACAGTGGATTTTTGTGTTGCATCAAAATTTACAGCTCCACTTTCGATGATTATAACGAAACACAAAAGAAAAGAACAAAAATGCAAGAAGTGAGCAAAGTTCTGAATTACAATCACTGGAAAGGTCACGTGGGTGAATAAATTAGAACGCCTATAGTGGTCTTGATAAGCGGAGTGCCGGTGATTGAAAAGTAGATTATTCTCACAGAAAAGAAGGGCAAGCTAAAGTTAAGATGCCAACCGTGGCAAAGGTAGACGGGTCTATGAGCAAAGGAATGGGGTTCTACATGGCGGATATTTACAAAAGCCTACGCAAAGATAACTACAAAAATGACTACGGCTACGCACTACGACCAAAGCTTAACTGGAGATATCAGCCTAGCATGGCAGAAATCATATTCCGACAACATCTTACCAAAGAATATTCCACGATATCGAAGTAAATCATCTAACTGACTGTTGTAGTCTTGACAACGTATAATTGACGACGATAAACAACTGATATCGAAGCATACTTCCGGAGAGTAATTGCATAGTCATTGCTGGAAACAACAAAGTCGAAGTGCCATAGCAGTAGTACTTAATTAAGATATTTGTTCTTTGTGGAATATTCACGGAGGAATGTTTATTTACAAAAGAAACGAAATCGCTGTGAAGGAAGACGTTGCATTGCATAGCATTGCATATGTTTGTGTGTATACATGCATACCTGCATGCATGTATATATTCACCAGCAGCCTAATAATCTATACATAGTTTTTACATAGTATAATAAATCAATAAACATGAACTTTACAGTGGCGTGGAACCCAGGATCGACTTCCCATATTATCGATAGCCCTATTTGATGCAGTGATTAAGTCACTGTTTTCGGTGTGTGAGATCCTGCGTTCGACATCCGCCCGCACAGTATGTATACATGTCTATTGAGTTATACATATACACAGTTTAAATATTAAACGAAACCGGGCAAGCTACGAGTTCAATACCTCACTTGTTACAGAAAATGAAAACTACATAAATTTATCTCATACTCTGAAGATACAACCCCGAATACTTTGCACCCAGGGATGAGCTGATAAAAACGACCAATTTCCTTTCATATCAGAAGTAATGTTATAAAAACTTACCATATATAATATAACAAACAGCCTTGCTATTGGATAGCGTCTCAGGAAGAGTCC
The DNA here is from genome assembly GCA_010016065.2 of Carybdea cf. marsupialis auct. non (Linnaeus, 1758). NCBI lineage: Eukaryota > Metazoa > Cnidaria > Cubozoa > Carybdeida > Carybdeidae > Carybdea > Carybdea cf. marsupialis auct. non (Linnaeus, 1758). The sequence continues at coordinate 4,539 of JAAAKL020003724.1, forward strand.
GAGTCGAATACTGAAAATTGAAACATCAATCAGAACACTTCTGTAAAGTGATCATACTTCACATTGAATATTTAAAGATCAAGAAACATAAACAAAGATGACAAAAATGGAAAAAGAAAGACATAGCTATTTTTACTGAGTTTGGGTGCACCGAGGTACCACATTTTCGTTTCACCAATTGTTATCCAAAGAAAAATATCCGTATCCGTCCAAAATATTAAAATCAATAATTTTTAAGCTATAAAGCACTTCCTCCAAGTAAAGGCACATGGGTCAACTTTTTTTGGAAGCGGTTGGTAGGCTGACAAACTTTTTACTTTTTACATGGACAAAAGTTGGATTTCACCTAAAAATTATATTAAGACCTTAGCCAGAGGGTGATCAATTAACGACTCCTAATCAAAGAACATCATACAAATTATAATTTATTACATATCATGTTGAAATTTTTTTATATTAATTAATCAATAGGTCTATTTCTATATTTATATCAACTGCTCGCTACCCGAAAACCCCCTAACACTCAAAAAGGACTGCAACCCCCAACTCGTAGGATTATGCTTCCAAGTGTCAGAACCCCTTCCGTTTCTACACGAACTCTCTTGTGAGAGATAACTAGACACAGTTCACAGAGATAACTCCTCTTGATTACACGGATTTTATAGTCAAAATTCTATTTAGAGAAAGGTTATAAGGGAGTGATTCTTGTCAGCCATGTGTTCACGATAACGGGACACAAAATGGTAAATGAAGTTTGTGTGAAAACAACCCTGATTTTTGAATAACCTTATACAGAGCTCTAACCCTAACTTAATCCTTAACTTTACAGAGCATATGTGATGGCTCTGTCAGCCCACTAGTAGGACGTTTGAACATATCTTCTTTTTGACACTTTTCTCCTCTTACTTTTATCCTTTCGGCTAAGAAAATGACAATTAAGAAACATTGAAACCCCCGGATCTTTCCCAATCACTCCCGTAAATATGGTAGTCTAATCACAAATCTTAGTATGCCATGTTTCTATCTATAAAATAATGTCTATGGCACGCTATCTACCTACACTTTCAAATGCAAAGGAAAAAGACTACCTTTCCGTACTCTTAGAAACGGTTTAAATGCTTTAATGTATACGTCATGCTTGTGTATACGAATATGTAATGCTAATACTAGTATTTTCCCCCCAAACCTCTACTTTTTTAATTAGCTAACTCAATGTACGCCAACTTGTTATAGAATCTGACATTCCGATATTCTATTTACACGAAGTATGACCATTGGCTAGGTGAAACGGGTGTCGTAGTGACATAATAGAAAGAGTTTTGTCACAAACAGGATCGACGAAGGACAGGTAAAAAAAGACGTCAAACAGACGCTAACCTTATTATACAAAATTAACTTACTGCTGAAAATGTACCCCTTTAAACTGAAACATATGAAAGATTGAAACGCTATAGAGCATTTCCACAGTATCTCTGTAATCGTTGCATGTATACTGCTTGTATCTACTTGTTTTCCCTGGCCGTCCACGGCGTTCCTCTTCGGGAGTGGTACTGGTGATTGGTGCGCATTTAGAGTACCCAACGCTTATTTTTAGACCCTAGTGGTTCTCTAATACGAAACACGTCGAGAAAGGAGATGTACACTTAGCTGTGTACCTTTTGTAGTACACAAAAAACTTCTCTGTGGCCTTTTTATACCTGGTTTCCGGATCAAAGCGAAACTTTAGCAGACGTAGGCAATTTTAAAGCACACGGGGTATTTCTATGGTCCAAATGGTTTTCACTTGAAAGCTGCGATATTTTCCACTTTATAGGGGAGTCACGACATCTTCGGGACAGCCGTTGGAAACAAAATTTGTTATAGTGAATCGATTTCTTGGTTTAACTCGTCTATGAACAAATCATGAGTGCACGGTCAACTAAGGTTTTGGTAAGGTTCAATTAACGTGTTCTTGAGTTCAGGAGACCTATTGACCAAAAAACGTAGGTTTTCCACACACTGTTTTCCTGACAATCACGTTAAGTACTTTTTCTCTGCTTGCATGATCGTACTTTAATGGTGTCCTTGCGCCTTTCCAAGACACATTACTGCCATCCTTATCAACATTCTGCATGTTAGGCTTTGTTTTCATCTGAACACTCTCGTGCTTCTTCAACGCCTACAAAACTTGCCCTGGATAAACCTTTGCTAGGGATGTAAAGTTTACAAACACCTTTACATTATGCTGCCGCCCAATAGCGCACAGCAGCAAAGGTATATGAGATATAATGTTGCAAAACCTGGGGGAGGCAGGGGAGGGGGTAGTATCCACATATATAACTTATATAACTATATAACATATATAACATATATATATATATATAATTAACGATATATAACTGTTAACGTTTGCATTAGCCGCAGCATCCCTACCTGAATTTATCAATTTCATTAACTGTGCTTTTCCAGTGTTTCGATCTTGCGATTCTTGATGGCATAAGTGATGCAATAGACTGCAAACGATTCCCTGTCGGTAAACAGAATAAAAATGTCACTCTTCAGTACCTTCGGTACCTGTTCATATCCTTTTTCATTTTCTCTTATAACATTTCAGGAGCATAGTCTAGGAAGAGTTTGTTCCCTGAGGATTACAGAAAGAGCTGCAATACATATTTCACAAATAAGCACTTACTCAATATATAAGCGTTATGGTACTGCACTTATAGTATGGCAAATCAGACGAGTTTCTTGAACAAAGCGAGTGATCTATAACATATACAAAACAACTTTCGTGTCCGTGATAAATTACCTATTGCCAAAACGTTGCAACTGCATCACCTATCTTTATATAGCGGCCTGTAAAAATGTACAGTTTGTTAATATAAGTTGATACAATGAGAAACGGTTACCCCTGCATTGTTGTTAAAACTAAGAGCTTGTCTATTTCCCGGAACAGTTGATAAGTTGATTGTGCAAAGATGCGTTATGGACGAATCTCGAGTGTACGGTACCTACGCTAGTTCTCCGTAGGCGCCTGGCTTTTATTACAAAAGGGCATCCATTAAAACAGGAACATTCTGTCCCTTTCATGCTGTTGGCCTACTCTATTACCAAGAGACGTGCTCAACCATCCAAACATCACAGTAATAGACTCAGCAAGCATATTATAACCTCCAATCCTTTTGCTTTCCGATGTTAGCAATTCATCAAAACTTTTTCGGGTTTATTTACTACCAAGCGAGGCCCTTTAAAAGATGGGAATGGCTTATTCTTAATATGACATCAATATGCCTTCAAGTGCAAACATATTCTTTCAAATAATCCGGATCCCAAGAAAAAAGTCCTGAAAAAGATACCATCTTTTAACACAGTAACTATTATTGGTTACCAACTTGTATGAACTACAAAGACATTACGTGTGATGTGTCTCGATTAATTTTACTGGCTAAAAAACCAAATTATCACAAAAGATCGAATTTAGAAACAATAAGGCTATTCCTATTTACAGCAGATCACATGTGCTTACATATTGTACCTTTGGATGTAGATTTCTACAGGGAACAGAAAATCTCTCTCTGTCCATCTATCTGTTTCTCTCTGTCCATTCATCTGTCAACCTAACTCCCTCTGTCCATTTATCTGTCAGTCTGTTGTCTCTGTCCATCTATCTGTTAAACTGTCTCTCTGTCCATCTATCTGTCGTTTTACCTCTCTGATTATATGTATACTATTTGAGCGTATGCCTGCAACTGATTCTGCAAGTACGTCTGCTTGCCTGTTTATCTGTCTTTCTACCTGTGCAGACAGATGTACAGACAGGTGCGGGCGTACACTTACGTCTAAGTATGTTTTAAATGGTTAAAAATGCTCTTAAAGAGCCAAGCTGTTAGTTTCTTAAATACAAAGAAGGAAGTAACAAGTTGGGTGACAACACAGCTCTAAAAATCCTATTTTGTAAAAACACGGCAGTTAAAAATCAGATGGATAATTTCCCCTAGGCATACTAAATCATGCATTTAAATATCAGCATGTTCTAAAACATCATGCTGGTCATGAATCACAGTCCGACCGAGGCAAGCTAATGCTTCAGCCACGAAACCGATACTACATTTGAGAGCTAAATGATCATGGGAAAATATACTGTTATGCATTAGTGGTGTAAAAATGGGGAGATTCTGTGACGAACTGCGTTGGCTCCGTCATTTAAGTACGAATAAATCATATCTCAAAAGTCGTTATCTACAAGTAGAGGACATCTCTGTTCACTATTCCCTCAACGATAACCCACACCTTGTTTATATTTTCGCTATTCTGCACTCCAGCAGGCCCTTGTCAGGCCCACGAGTGCATGCGCGTTTTCGACAGCACACTTTCTATTCTCAACATTATTGACGGTATTGTTAAAGGTTTCAGTGTCTTTCGCTCGTAGTTTAACCTTTTACCATAGCCAAGGGAGCCATAGAATAAATATACAGAGTGTGATTTATATAAGAAGATAAAATAAGCTTTTATGGGAAGCCTTCGCTATGGATACGACCATAGTAAGAGACGTAACCTTATGACCTAGAAAGTAGCAGGTCGAGGTCGAAAGGTTGAATTAAGATTCCATACAGACATACGTGGCAAAGGAACGTGGCGTGGAGCAGGAAAGCTACAGCGTTAAAAATAGTCTACGGGCACGTGTCATTTAGGAACACTCGATGCGGTGTTTCAATCGTAATGGGCAATTTATCCCTTCTCCTTCCCATTACCCCTGACATAAAAATAGTTATTTGCAGTTTCGACAATATTCCGTCCTTCCTGAGGGCTTGGATGGAGTGATTACATTGCAAAAGAGTCAATTTTTAGAGAATTACCACTTTGGCAACAAATTTTATTGTGTGAGAAGAACAATGCACTGACCCTCCGCCTCCCTTCGTAAGGACGTGTTAAGTGCATGATCATCTTATGGCTATAAACAAGTTTAAAAGATTATATTTAAAAAATTGTGTTCTCTGCGAAGTTATTACAATGGGAATCTCCCCGCACGTGGTGCATGTAAAGCAAAGATCAAAGTGTTCAATGAAACACGTAAGTACATTCCAATTACCGTTGTGACGTAAAGCATTCATCTAGCGTAACTTCCACAGTTAACACTTTCAAACAGAGGGCGTTTACTTCAGGGGATGAAATCCTGGAGCCCTATTGTAATCTGACCTTTGCCTCAAGAAATCATGTTGATAGCCACCGAAAATGATGTTATTAAGAAAAAAGTAACTGACACCACCGTTTTTTCAGTAACAGTATGAAGACTTACTAACAGCAGCAATTGGGAGAGGCATGCATACAGCCTTAATAAACTTTAAGGCGTTATTACTACTAATAGTGCAGCAAACCGACTATCTATTATCATACTGTTCAAGACGTAGTGGTACTTGTGGGAAATGAGACGTCAAGTGTTCTCATTATACGACTTACGGCGGGATTGGGTTGTACAACTTGCTTTAACGCTCAACGTCAATTGTAGATACACTACAGCAGAACGAATAAACCAGTGATTCCCACGTACTCAAAGCCGTCACCCCTTCACGATCACAACACATGTTACATGGAATGTTGACTTATCTTCCCATTGTTGTAGACTTCTTTTTTTAAGCATGACTATTCCAAATCCCACTGTAATGTGTTCGAGAAGATTGTAAAACATAAGCTAAAACGGAGTGCGCTGATGCAAACTTCCAAACATGATCGAAAGATACAGACTTGTAAACAGACACCGGCTTGGCACCTTTGAACACGAAATTTCTTCCAATTCAAGCTTAATTATGTTTCACTTTATCATCCACACCTTCCTTCCAGACGGGGTACCGACAAAGAAGACGTTCGTCTTCCGTTAAGGCATACGGAAACCATCCTCCCTTTGGTGTCATATATTTCAGGAAATATCGCCTAGACCACCCCATGAATACGAGGATATTTGTCGTAGATTAAAGACAGTATTACTCAGGCCAAACCACGGGCATGGCCATTCTCAAGGTCCTATGAGTAGGGGTTTGGCCCTTCTTTAAGGCTGGTTCACGAGCGACTACACTGCAATTTTGTGACTTTTCCTCAAATTTACCATGCATCCCATTTATTTACCTTATGTGAAAATGACTTGTCTATTTCCAAGGCAACGCTTCAAGTTTAACGAGGATGCAAACATTTTGACATTGGCAGAAAATAGCATTTATAAGTCAAGTAATATTTCCCATCAGTATTCCAAATATGTTACATGTATTTGACGTGTAAAACATAGTTCTTATGGTACAGGTTTAGTTATCATGAAACGGCCTTCTGAATTCTTTCCAAAGTACATTTGCGAGAAATTAGTTGTTTTGATTATTTATTGCTTTTTCAGTTGTTTTTTTTGTTGTTTTTTTTATATTCTTTTAACGTCTTTTATCTCTTATTTTTGCATGAGGTGAGACGAGCCCACTTTCGTTGGACTTGTTTGGAGCATGGAGCACTTTAAGATCGGATGCTCTTCCTGACATCACCCTGACCCTCTAAACCCACTTGATCAGAAGGCCAAGAACTTATCCACTAGACCACGGCGGCTAGTTACTGACAAATACCAATTACACTTTAGACATCACTTTATTTTTCATGACATTGTTTCAAACCAGAGCGATCTAAATAACAGGCCTCCTCAACATGCAGCCGGAGTCTAGAGCTGGAGGCCATTGCTATATATCACAGTATTTGGTAAAAATCACTAATTTGGTGTTGAAATTTTCACAAATTTGATGGTGGAGACATATACACTTGACAATGTAATTAACACGATACTATTGATTCGTTTTGTGCCAGTCTGCAGCGCAGGGGAGGGTATAACGGGATCTGCCAGTACATGTGCTATAGATGTGCTGGAGAGTTAACTTAAATTTAGATCGCCCTGTTTCAAACCTATTTGTAGACACAACGGGAGCTTAGAAACGATTCTCAAGGTGGGGTATGCCAATGTTTGAATAAACTAACCCTTCCCATTGTAGACACGTGACAGGCTTTTGGCTAAAGTGGGTGGTGGCGCATGATCCATGCTTAAACATTTCATATTTATTACTTATCACTGTATTTCAATAAAGTACGAGAGATGAACATTATAAGAGTTTAATGATAAACATGAAGGCTGATGTCATCACCTGAAATCTGCCAAACGTAAGCATTTATATCTGTGTTCATAAAAATAATAGTCTTACCCTAGGCCCTAGGTCAAAATATCGCAAAACTTCATCCCAGGTTTCTCAAGTGTTAGGCAAAATACAGTAATCCAAGTGCTATTATGTAAGTGTACGTGTGCCCAAGACCGAATCAAAGTCCTGCGAGAAAATCTAGCGTCTTCTGGATGATCTTATGTCATTGGCTGCACTTCTCACACCTGCTCAGACTACTAGATTCTCGTTATGTCACGGTCAGTATAGTAGCATCTCGAATCTTTGTTCAAATTTGACAAAATACCCTCATATTTGCAACTTTGTGACAAAACAGGATCCCTAGAGGCAGAAGCCCTTGGTGTTTCGCACGTGCCCTTAGACTTGTTTTCAAAAGCTGTAAATTAAAGAGGAGGTCACTGCCTTTCTAATTGACCACAGAGATCTCCGTACTGTTAACGGAGATGGCGAGGAAATCAAATTCGGCAAAAAGTGGAAGGACCAGCCGAATCAAGAGTTGAACAATATCAGCAGTCCTGTAAAAGTCCTGAGGGTTATAGAAATAAAATGCTTTCTTAAGTGCTTCCTATTAGGGCCTCGGAACTGCACATAAAAACGTTTGTCCTCACATGACAGCAATTAGAGATTCACATACCATTAACCGAAAACATTAAGAGGGCAATGTTAGTTGCCTACTACGGGAAGTCTGGTGTTGGTAATCAGTTACCAGCATTCTATGAATCACATAATGGCTCGATTATCATTGCTTCGGAGTACCCCGCATAACTGCGACAGAAGCCATATCTATCATAAAGGTGCATCTTTTTGAAAGTGGAGAATATTTGCATCATAGCAGTGCATCTTATGGCAATTGAGAATATCTGGACCATAAAGGTGCATCTTTTTGAAAGTGGAGAATATTCGCATCATAGAAGTGCATCTTTTGGCAATTGAGAATATCTGGATCATAAAAGTGCATCTTTTGGCAATAGAGAACATTTACATCAGAAAATTGCATCATTTAGCAGTAGAGAGCTTTTGCATCATAAACGTGCATTTTTTGGTAGTGGAGAACATTTACATCATAGAAAGCCTCTTATGGCAGTGGAGAACATTTGCATCATAAAATTGCATCATTTGGCAGTAGAGAACATTTGCATCATAAACGTGCATTTTTTGGCAGTGGAGAACATTTACATCATAGAAAGCATCTTATGGCAGTGGAGAACATTTGCATCATAAAAGTACATCATTTTGGCAGTGATGAAGAGCCACCTCCAAAATACGTATACGTATGTCAAAAATATGACAACATTGTCCTTTCATTTCAAATTATTCTCAAATACTTTAAATGTAGTGCAACTTGTCGTGGTTATTGTATACTATAGACCCCTTTGAACGCACATTTTCAAGAGTATTAGCAAGTTGTCAGCCCTAATTGTTACTCCCTGTTCCTTTGTTACAATTTTGAACCAGATATTCCCATAGCATACAGGTGTAACAATAGCACCTCTGCGGGCAAAACATAAGAAACTATTGTACGGATCCTATCATTGAAGCAATCAAGGAAACATTAATGGCAGTCTTGAACTGTGAAACTAGGAACTGTAATGGGTTTAAAGCACTCATTAGAAGGTAGCAGTTAACTATGCCACTATGGTACTATGGAGGCCATCGCAGGCTTGTATACGTCACCAGCGGGTAACGGTAAAGACTTTTGATAAACATAAATCCTTCAAACACCCATGAAGTAGGTACATTCTCATCTAAGCAAGAACCTAAACGTACATGCATCAAAGTCAGAACATAAGCTGTAATAAATAATTTACTCGCCTTCTTCAAGGTCATCTATCTCATTAAAATTATTTCCCGTCGTGCGAAAGTTTTGCGGTCTTTTTAGCAAACTCTGATGAACATCATTATATTGTTGCTGTCAAACAAGAAAGAAAAAATATTGAAATTCCTTCTTAAACATACATGAATTATTGAAATTACAATAACAATGTATCCAAAAACATGGCGCAGGCAACACCTTTGACAGTTTTAAGGCTTTGTGGCAGCACAAGAAAAAGTGCGAAACCGGGAAAGAGAGTCTCAACTAGAAAACACACCTGATCTATTAGTAACATACGCTGCTATTGAATGCTATTAAAAGATGAAAATCCTTATCAATAGTAATCACTATACAACATAATTCCTTGCAACAGCCAAAATAATAAAAATCGATACTTAATCTTTCTAAAATTCTATCGTAAGGTCACCCGTGAAAACAAATTTTACAATGATGTTCTTGTTACGACAGCTGAAAGTAGCTTGTAACGCAATTTTTATACACTTCACTATGCAGGGCTTTGTACAATTAAGACGCATGAAGCTTTCAAAAGGTCATCACTTTAAGTAGGGGCAAATACTATCAGTGACAAACTGATAACATACCCCGTTACAGATATTCTTATCCAATTCAATTCAAGATAACAAAATTGTGATGAAACTAACGAATAGATTGTGTGCATCGTTGACGTTTTGAACAATTGATCAAGTCCGTGCAGATATCAAGTCAGTATTCCTCTTCAAACTATGTCTCTGCTGCCTTGTAGTACGAAGACGGAATTGAAGTTTGTATTCACCGTTAGCTGGTTAGTAATAGCAAATTACACCAATAGAAACATTAGGAATTTTGATGAATTTTGAGTGAAATGACCGATTTTGTGCACCCTTGATTATATCTTTTGGAGGGCCAGTAGCCCTTGTCTTCCTATTCTGGCCCCATTTCTCTTAGTCGATTGCAAAAGTTAGGAAAAAAATCTTCATCTCCGTACTTGGTCATTGACGCACACCTGAGGTATACTAAAGTTTTGTTTTTGTCATCGATCACTAAGATAACATTTTTCTGCACGTCCACGGTCCGTGACTAAGGTGTGGCAAAGGTCGCAATGTTTGCACTTGTACATATCCATTAAGCTCACTTTTCGGCAAACGTCCCTTATGTGTCCAAAAATATGCGATGGAGAATATCTAAATTCTGTTGTTAAAGATAATTTATGAAAACATTTTGGTCACAAAAAATCCCTAGATTTACCCTATGATGCAACGTACACCTTTTCAAATAAAAAATCATAAAAATTATGAATATTATAAAAATTTGAAGACAAAGGAAACGACAAATTTGAAATCTGAGGAAATTCCAAAGTTCTTTTCTCTCATTACTACTGTACATCAAGATGTAGCTAAAGTACGTTCAGATACATTAGATAAACATCAAAGTGATTCTTATTTGGGAAAACAATAGTCTCACGGACCTGTTGAGTCGTTTACTATGCACAAAATTCAATTACGTAACGAACTAGACGTACATAAGCTTCAAGATGATGGCTATGTAAAGATTTAAACTAAATTCAACGAAAGAAATGGTATTGAACGCACCAACAAGTTCCTCTTTTATGCATATGCACCCAGAAACCCTGCGTTGTAATAGCAGATTTTTGTGAAGCCTCTTTACCAATGACGTCACTGAAAACAGATGCTCACTCCATTCCAAACGTGGTTAAATCATGTGATACTGTTGACAAAATGCGATTATCGATTCCTTCGGTGAAAAGACGACTTAAGGCCTGAAACATATGACCTCATGCGTCTCCCATAATTCACGTTGGGCACCGATTGTTCATGTGCCACAACCGTTTCAAAACAACTTAATTTATTATCGCCTGTCATCTTCACTTGCATTTGAGTACGTAACAACAAGAAAAATCTTTATTAAGCAATAGCATACGGAAATAGATGGACTCATAATTGACTTCTTAATCGTTTCACAGTATCATCACTCATAGCAAAGCTATCTTGCTCGTTCATTTCGTCATATTTTATTACTTCCGTCCGCAGAGAAATTTTGGGTTTTAATAGCCTTTAAGATTTCTAAAAGGGGTTTAGGCATGACCACAGTTTCAGTTGTACTAAAAATACAATTGTTAAGTCTCGATGTAATTGTCTGTAGTATATAAGTACACATGTTAATACCTCACAATGAGCGCAATTTTTTAAGCTTACGAGTACAAATTTGTAGAAAGGGAAAGCATTCTATCAATTTAAAACATCAATGCTAAAATCTGGAAACTTTGTGATCTTCATGACAAGTAGCTAAACAACAACAAGGTTTCATAAAAAGTTTCACGAAAATAAAAGAGGCAAAAACCAGAAGCAAATTCCAAACAACACTAATTATTCTCTCCATCCTTCAACATTTTGTTAGGCTATTCTAGCATTTATCTCAAATGATAACATATGCAAAATCGTAGGATTTTGCATTACCAAATAAGCCAAGGTGGTTAGTATATATCTCTCAATCCCTTCTGATGTCAATTCGGCTAACAATCTCTTTGCGTCAGGTGACTTGACTAAATGGACACTAACTAAATGGACACTCAGTTTGTCCACAACCCATAAAAAGTATTACAATGGCCAAATTACCATTTTAAAGGTTACATTCAAATTGGTAGAGACGATGCAATATCTTATAATTAGGATATACCCTGTAATTAGGATATGAGCTCAAGGCCTAAGTTGGCATGGCCTGTTGTGGAACTAACTGAGCTACTGTGCGGTAATGTCAGTGATAACGCACTATGATTCTCTAGTCGAGATATCTATTGATTTTGGTAATTAGCATGAAAACTAGTATCCACTTTCAAACACAGAAAAATAGAATATAGGAAATGCCCTAGAGACGGTATGGGTCTGGGTCCTAGATGTCCCCCACAGTAATTGTATACAGTACCTAATACGGTAGAAAGTAAACCATCCTTACAGATTAGGTTAACAAATTTGATAAGTTTGAAAACGTGTGGCGTATTTTTGTTCATTAAAAGTAATTGCTTGCCATCTCAGCTGTTCTCTAACATTGCTACAACTGCAACGTTAACGTCTCTACATTTTGCAAGATTAAATTTTCCGAATTTTCAGAATCTAGAGGCTTGAACACGATCTTGCTAACTATATCAATAACCCAAGGGATACATCACTGAAATATTGCCCACCATTGACCAACATGAAGATTAAGTGTTAAAATATAGTAAGCATTATACCTGCACCTGTTCATTATCTACCCTCTTTATGGCTTTAGATAAACTATCTTAAATGTGTCAGGTAGAGGCACGTACTGAAACTGCCTATGTATGTAGGTGATCTACACCATGCTATCCTAACGACACTGAAACAATTCCAATAAAAATTCGTACTTGAAGAAGAGGAGGTAAAATTGGATCCCTAACCCCAATTTAAAGAAAGAGTAAAGGTAATAGAAGAATGCATATCTTTGACAAAGTAATGCACATTTATGTTTAAAGGTATTATGTGAAGTGAAATTTTACTCCTATAGTTTATCACAATAAAACATCCCAACTAAAGAAACGGCGAAATTAACAGTTCAATAAATAATTATTTTTATGTCAATTAAACTATATTTAACATAAAAAACACACACGAAAGCATCCAAAACAAAACCCAAGCAACATCAAACAATATACTTGAACGTGGTACCTACTTCGAGCCTCTCCAACTGTAATGTAAGTGAACTTTTCTCCGTGCTTAGGGTCTCTACGAGCGTCTGTTTCTGAATTAAACTTTCTGTAAGCGAGCGAACTCTGTTCTCAAGTTCTTCTTGGGAAGCTGACGTCGTCGATTTTATAGCAATCTAAGAAAGAAACAATACTGTTGAAATGATACTCGATTGAGACAGATACAACTAACGATTTCTCGAGTTCTTTATGTGAAATGCAGAACGAGTCTAAGATATGGAGCACTTAAGATATCGAGAGTTAAACATGCGGTCAACTCTCGATGTCCAATGTCTAAGGGACGAAAATTCTATTTTGAGATGGAGCTGAGTTCGACATAAAGAGATTTCACTGTAATTTCAAAAGATCAAGAACCATTTACTATCATAAACAGTGATCTTTATCTCATTGGGAATTTTTTTAGTCGACTAATATCAATAATCGGCGCGATGGCTCAGTGGCTCCGTCTGCAGCTTTAAGCGCAGAGGGTTTTACGTTCAAATCCCACTCAGGGCGAATTAAAAATTTGTCTGTTTCATCAATTTGTAAACTGAGCCATCAAGATGGCCGCCAACCCAGCGGGTCATCCTTCCGGGGTCGGTTAATGGGAACCAGTTCATACTGGGGTCAAATTGTGGAAACACAAGGAAGAGGAGTGGCGCCCCTCCCTGCCTTCGGGCAGAAGCCATACGAAAAGCGAGACTTCGGGTCGCTCTCGATTGCGGTCGATCAATTTGATTTTGATTTGAATATCAACAAGCATGTAAATTTAATAACATTCGCATTTATTCCTCGAGACAATCTACAGTATTATTCACATCAGACGTACAATTTGAGTACGCCTCACTCTGCTCCAGTTGTTGATTACCCCCCCCCCCTATTTTATTCTCTATCTTAAAGCAGTGAAAGCGGAAGACCAGTCAAATTTGAGAGGAATGGGGGGAGAGGTTGTTTTCAAGTTAGACTTTTTAACAAATAATTCATAATGTTCATTAAAATCTGTTCATATATTTCATATTAAGGGGAAGACGACCGAAAGGAAATGTCTCCATTGGAGAATATCAGGTCACATGAACCGCAATTTATCATATCTTTGGTATTCATACTAAGAGATCGCATTTGTTGCCAATAATTAAGATTGTTGAAATTATTAGGAAAAGGGAAGGAACTGAATGTTATTCCACTCATTACTATTCCTTCGTACAGTTGGAATTTTCCAGCAATCAGACGTAGAAAGTCGAGCGTAAGTGAAATACGGTCTGTATCTCCGCCTCTCAAGAAACTTACTTTTACCAACCTAAACTTTCTCTAGGCGCGTCAACTGCGTTTCCCTTCCAAGAAGAAGTGCAAGGAAGTAAGTATACTGCGTGAAAGCCCTGCGCAGGCGTACTATGCAACTGCACACTGAGAGGCTGCACAGTCAGTAGTAATACAAAATATCTTCTATAGGTCCGTCCATTATGCCAAACACAATTGGGCTTTATAAGTATTGGAATCTTGGCCTCCAACAAAAAAGATGAAGATTATCAGTTGATAATTTCTGTTCCACCTTGTCATCTTTACATCTGTCACACAGGGGGTGACAGTTTTAAGGTCTTAAGATAAAGGTGGTTACCAATCTTCTATGGTTACATTTTCTTCGACCAGTCTGTTTCAATAAAACCCGACATTAAACAAGTCGCCGTTAGAAACATATTTAAATATAAATAAACAACACTAAATAAATATGTCAATGAAAAGCAACTCCATCTTATTAAGATAAACAAATATAATGCAGGAATTATATGTTCATAAATGGTCATGTTCAAGCTATGGCGACCTTAAACTTGTTCAAAAACCGAAGTTTGTAACACTTAAACACGCACATTTGATCCATTTGAGATCCTTTATTCGCACCTCTGACATATGAATTACTGCATATGCCTTAAAAACGAATGAAACCTCTCAAGGATACGTTGTGATGCAGAATCCTTTCTTAAGGTCAATATATGTAACCCAGTGACTCGTCAAATTCATATTTTGCGCTGACACTATGCATACAAGAACTATTACCACTCTCAGTAGGTACATAGTTCTATCAATCATTGTACATATAGGAGCATATATACTTTAACTGTCTATTGCACATACATCAGCTATACCGAAAAATTTATCACCAGATATATGCGTTAAAATGCTATAGCGCTTATTATCAGCACAAAGTTATGTAGTCTACATGTTTATACATAAAAACGTCTACAAGATAACTATAAATCTATCTCAGTAATTATATGTAGTAAATAGATGTGTAAATTGAAATAGATATATTTACTAAATTCGCCTATAACTTAGGTAAAATAGGGATACTAACTTAGGGATATCCACATTTTCATCTCTATATATTTTCTTCAGAGGCTATTTAAATACATCTGGCAAATAAGAAGTGCTCTCGTTCTTTTACTTTCGCCAACATGAGAAGTGGCATGGCAAATAGCGAAACATCGCTTTGTTAGTTGATGTCATTATACGTTTTTCCTTTACTTCGTAAAACGTAATCAAAGGCCATAACCTATGCACAATTTAATTGTTGTGGTCAACGAAGTATAAAAATAAACTCCGTTGCTTTACTGTCAGGGCAAACCTCACCAGGGGGTGCCGCTATAATATTTATCAACAACAAGACTGCGTCCTCATAACGAATCGAGCAAAGTTGGAAAGTTTGACAAATAAACTCTCGACGCACAACATAGAATACACCTGTACCCCCGGAATTCCTATAGCTATCACTGGTGAAGACTAACATAGCCTGGTCTAACCAATGATAAGGGGTTTTTGTTTTTGTGGTACTATAAAACAAAAGTATCCTCGTTTTCAGAACAAAAAATGGGTCGAATGTAGCCGAGCAACATGTCTGTGAGATTGGGTAAAAGAAGGAAAGTCCAAATTCTCAGCAAGCTAGAAGGTTACGTGCTGGAAAGTCAGATAAACGAGTATTGTTGGATTTCAAGGACGGATTACGGCGGTGTGAGATATACCAAACAGAAATTGAGCTGCTTATGACCTTTAATATATCCTTTCATTAAAAGGAAATGGTATTAGAACACCTGTCAGTAAGGTGACGTGCGAGGATGTACGGCAATTTTTCAACTTTATGTAAGTGGACATAATGGTTGCAAACCTGAACTAGGGCATACACTTTTCCGCATGAAGATCATCAATCCATTGTAAATCTAGTCCAGGATAAAATCACAACCGATTCCAGCCAAATGATGTATAATTCTCAAGAACCTGACAGCTGCACAAGATTACCTCGATACGACAATGTTAAACAAGCGAATTGCATATGCGAACTGCTTGATATCAAGTCTGAGCAAATGACCTCATCGTTTCGTGTAAGCAGGAAACCTACAACGGACACGCAGAATCCCTCCAAAACAAATACTGATATGCGGGACAAATTGCATGAGACTACAGCAGCCATCAACAATCGTACATCGTACGATAGTCCAAAGCATCGCAGAAATGCTGCTGATCGTAATGGAATAAACAGACAAAATAACAAAAAGTCAGATAATGTGAAAACTGATATTGCTACAAAGAAAAAGTGGAAACGAAAGTGATTGGACTCATAGTAACGCACTGTTATTCGAAGCAATCTGAACATTAGGACTGACGTACACATCACTAAATCTATCGTCAGAAAAGGAGAAAGAAACAAAAGCCAAGGAACTACTAAAATCAAGGAGGTATCACATTCACGGATATTATTTTGCTGAGTTAGAAGAAGAACGTTGATGGGATTAGCTTAATTTTGATCTCTTAAGCCATTCACAACTTTATTTGATTGTGAAAGGCAATGCAATTAACTTCCGAGAAAAACGTGCTTAGACTTAAGGCCACTTCACACTAGCGTTATTTAATTTAAAATTACGTTTCACAAGTACAGGTATTCATTGACTTAGCAGTAAGAGCTAAAGCTGCCATTTGTTGCTTAAACTGATTCTTTGAAATGCATTACTAGGTTTGTGAAATAAGATGTTGTTCTGTAAGAAGAACTAGGTTCAACGACCTTTCTACTTGATAAAAAATTATTTCTGATATCATATATCATCAACGGTACATGTTTTAATTTCTACGCTGTGTTGGTTTGCTACTTTCTGTGTCAGACTTTATCCTTTGCCTTTATAACATATAACAAGAAAGATCAAAGTTACATAGGCGCTAAAGAATCTTATGAGAATCATGTAAGACCACAACCATCGATACAAAGAACAACTTTGGGGCCAACAATTTATTATACGATTCAATAAGTCTCGATATTCAATTATACCGCCAGCTACTTTGATGCTACTTTCATCATCGTTGCATGTTTAATTTTCTACGTTATGCTTGCTTGCTACTTTCTGTGCCAGACTTTATCCTTTGCCTTTATAACATATAATAAGAGTGATCAAAGTTACATAGACGCTAAAGAATCTTATGAGAATCATGTAAGGCCACAACCATCGATACAAAGAAGAACTTTGGGGCCAACAATTTATTATTCGATTCAATAAGTCTCGATATTTAGTTATACCGCCAGCTACTTTGAAACTATTCACTAACAGTTCTAGAGATGTTTTCTGCCCCTTTACATTTCAAACAGAATTTATGAAAACACGGAAATGACTTAAATTAAACAGAGGAGAATCCGCCCCCGGGGCACCTCTATCGCAACACTACTAATGGTTGTTTTTAAACAGTTATAAGCTCGAGCAGTCTAGTTATCAAACTTGTATTCATTAAAAATTTTTAATGTCATCACCTTCGTGAGGCAATATACAATTTTGCAAAAGTATCTCTGAAATTTGTTTCCTTTTTAACTTTGTATGACGTTTAAGTCCAAGGGTTAACTCTTGCATTAAGCGAGATTCACAAGACGTGAGAAAGGTATTTATTAACCAAAAGCTCATTGATCGCCTCAGGCATTTCAGCTCTTATATACATCTTATATGTATACATATGTATATATATATATATCATTAAACATATACTATATATATCATATACATATATTTTACAATTCCATATACTCTCCGCATATATATAACTCAATAAAATATATAATTTCTTTGACGTTACGATATTTTCTACTTCATAATTTTGAGATTTTCAGAATTTTGAAAACGATTATATTAAATGCGAAGAAAATTGTGTTTTTAGTGATTTGTATATATTATCAATACG
>JAAAKL020003725.1:0-22446 GCA_010016065.2 Carybdea cf. marsupialis auct. non (Linnaeus, 1758)
CGCCATGTTGCGTCATATTGTTTGCAAGCTTTGTGTGATGGGGACTGAAATGGCGTCAAACGACTGACCTCACTTTGCGACGGAAGATGCTCGATCCAGTTTTTTTTAAAGATCAGTGGTTTGGACCTTACCAAGTGGGCGTCTCGCTGAGGTTTTTCATTGGCACACACATGGTACTCAGCTGTAAGAAGCTGGTATTAAGGTTTGATTGACATATCTATGTTGCAACTGCTGGGTTGGTAAGTTAGTACTGCACTCTATTTGCTGCGTCTCATAAAAAGAAGAGTGTTAATTGAAATGAAAGGAATTTTTGCTACTCACTACTTGTTTACATAGAGTATTAGCGATTGTTTTTACTGAGCAGTTCTTAATGACATTGTTGTTTTTCTTGTGCCTTTTCAGTGCGTCGGAGAGTCTCTTGACAAAGTATTATATTCATCGATGCCAAAAGTATCTTTTCATATGCAGTATTATAGCAAACATTTTAGACTCCGTTCTAGAGGATAACATAATTTTGTATTACAGAAGCCTTGACACAAGTAGCGCCATGTTTGTTTTGTAGTGCCCAACTCTTTGGTTAAATCTGGGTTTTCCAACCTCCTATCACTACAAGAGTCTTCAGGTACCAACTGGTATCCCATCAGATGACACTTAATTTGGGGGAACAATTACATGTACTGTATTTAAACGAAGATTTGTTAACATTTAAACGGAGAATTTCGTAAGATAGCAAGGACAACATCGATTACTACGTTGTTTACACATCTCAAATGCAACAAGACAAAACCTTTCACTGCAAGAACAGTTTTTGTTCCTAAGTGACATCAAAGTCATTCAAGAAACATTTGTAAAATGTATGAACAGTTTTATCGAAAACGCAAAACAAAGGTGGGCTCACGTCTCTGTTATCCATACTGTCAATAGTGGCTTTCTATTGATTACAAGAATTCAGAAAAGAATTAATAAATCGCAATTCAGGACACTTTTCTATCAATATTATCTATTTTAACCAAATGAGATTGAACAGAAGGGTTATGAATAATGTTAACTAATTGTTTCAGGGTGTTTGATGTTAAAGCTACGGCAGAAATTGTTCGGAGTGTGTAGAGAAGATTTTGATGGATTACAATCTGATTTATTACTTCAGATTGAACGAAGTGGTTGTTAACTTTAGAAGTTGCTCATGTGACATAGGACAAGTGTTGGTATGTTAGTACGTGGAGACACTTGGCTTTTTGCATTGTTATGGGGTTTTTGGTGGCATACTCAATTTCGAACGTAGCCTATTGCCCAGGCAGAGTGAGCAATGGGGAGAGAGCACATTTACAGGGATGGTCTCCCGTTGCCTTCCCCAACCGATGGTCTTTATATCGAGTCCCACGGTATTCGAACCCACAACCTCTGGCATGTGAGTCCGATTCCATAACCTCTAGACTACGGCGGCTCTTGCTTAAGGTTGTTTAAATGTCAGTTATGGTAAAGTTTATGTTTGGTAGCCAGGGCTCCTGCTTAATCCCATAACAGTGCGCAATACCCTGGCACGTCACACGAAAAGCACAAAAAGTAAGGGTCACACCATCTTTCTTTAGACGAAGTTGTTTGCGAAATTCGTTTTTGTGCGGTAATTACACATTGTTTACCAGTGTTGTATCGGGCTCGAACAACAGCTCAGAAAGTTCAAATAGCCATAAGGCATTCCGCAATCCTGTCAAGACACGGAAGCAAAACAAACTATATCCCTCAATCAAAACACCATTTGCATTTTATCGTACAACAGCTCATATATAATATGTCAAATAGATATAACTTAGCCAATAAAATAATTGGAGGCGAGTTACCTCAGTCGGTAGAGAGCTGGTCTAACACGCAGAGGGTTGATCGTTCGAGTCCACCCCCGGCCATCAATCTGAAAACTCCTACTGCGAACGCAGCAGTAAATATGGATATCTGGCATTAGCTGGGGAAGCATTAGGTCGGCGAGGAAAGGAACTGGCCATCCTACCTCACCATGCCGTGGTTCAGGATATGTGAGGCTCTAGCACATCACATCCTGAACGCTTTGTAAAAGAGTATGGTACTACCTTTATATTAGCTAATCGAAGTGGCTTAAATACACGCAATGAAAAGGGACGAATGGCTGTAGTTATGGATAACTCGAACAGCACCTTAGTCACACGTGAAGGAATAATATACAGTTTTGCTGTACCTGTTACCAGTACATTCATGAGATGCGATTGTATATTTACCAAGAAGCGAAGTTACACAACGAGTGAAATGGAAGCAAACAGAATACAGGGGGGGGGGGGGTAATGACACAATTGCACGAGGTGAGTTAAGAGTATGGTTTTTTGCGACATTTCAATAATCGGTGATGACATAAATCTTTGATATGTAACTTCTCACAAAGAAGTATGAGCATTTGACTTAACAATTAAAGATTTGGCTAAAACCGAACATCGTCGAAAAGATTGAACGGAGACAGACGTTTGCTTGTCCAGGTAAGCACCAGTTACCAAATTGGCTGATTAATCGAACCAGTACTTTTTCAATTGTTTGTCGAAATGATTAGTTGATTGATCGATTGATTGATTGATTGATTGATCGCTTGATTGATCAATAGGTTGATTGATTGATCGATTGATTGATCGATTGATTGATCGATTGATTGATCGATTGATTGATCGATTGATTGATTGATCGATCGATCGATTGAATGATTGATTGATTGATTGATTGATTGATTGATTGATTAACGGACTGACTGATTAATTGATTATTTGATTGACTGATGTTAGCATGCACTATTTTTTAAATGAAGTGGTCAGGTGGGCGCATTAGTAGTTACGCGTGTTAATATGGGTACTTAAAAGTACTTGAAAGTTACACTTTCCTTATTGGCTTATCGTCTATCAGCATATCAATGTTGAGATTTAAATAAAGGTTAAACATATCCTATATATATTCTAAGTCTCAACCAAAAATCGGTGTTCACTTCTAAAAGAATCAACCAAAGACTAACCCTATCATGCTTTGACATTAAATATCGAAAACATGGAAATGCTTGGGCAGATTTAAAACACTTTGTATGAAGATAGGTTTGCCCGATGTTATTGGGGTAACAGCATGTTTCTAGGTTCATCTTAGCATATTTTCAGCATCATTTGTGTCTGAAGTTAAAACATGAAGCATACTGAGGCTCAGGTAATTTCTAATGTTTCTTATAAAAACGTTGTTATGTATCATCTTTTACTTTAATATGTTTCTTTCTGGTAGCATTTTGTATATCTTATGACATTCGCATCAACTTGTCAGTCAACTTTTTTATCCTATTTCTTCCTTACTTGCCTTCAATGATAAATATTCTGGCAAACAGCGCCCCCACCCCGGGGGGAAAGAAATAAGAATTTTTCAAAAGAAAGGAAAAAATAAGCTTTCGAAGGAAAGAAATTAATAGCCCCTTTTTACAGCCTCGTATTTCTTCCCTGATCTTTCCGTATTTCTTCCCCCTTCTTACATTAGAAAACGGTTATTTCAGAGCCTAATCTAACTTTTCTGGCGTTTGGTGCCAACTATGGTCTCCCAGTTTTCTAATCTGATCCTTTTAGCCTTCTTTTGCAAATCAGTTGCAAACTTTTCCCTACCTATTGCTTAACATCTTTAGTAGAGAAAGCAATGTGCAGTGTTCGGCACTGCGGCAAGTACAGGTCATCATGGCACGTGTGCGACAAAAAACGTGTTACTTACTGCTCAGGAAGGATGTCAAGACAAATAGGGTAGTGTTTTAGCATATGTAATACATGTGTGTTTTTCTTAGAAAGGGAGGTTATATATTAACGAAATCTCCTTTTCAAGAATGCCTGAAAGTTTGGGGGCAACGGATGAAAATGGAAAAGGTGTACATAAAGAGAAGGTTGTTATTTAATGGAGGCAAATATGATTATCTAAGCATCATACATAAGATACTGTACTGGTTATATATCGACGGAACTAGACAGTAAATGGAGCAGAAAAGCGGCAAATAATTTAGCATGAAGCAAAACATGCCTATACATGAAAACACATGATCGCTAAGGATTACTTTTAGTGACAACACATAACCTTTTCAAATTAAGATATAGTGGCTATTATCAAGAGATGACAACACTAACTGTCGAACACTTGTTTGATGCCCCGGGATTATCTTCTTTATGATAAAAGATCGCAACACTATTTATTTAGCAAAGCTCAATTATTGCCTGTTGTTACACAGTTACCATGTTTACCAAATCCGATTTGGGAAATGTAGTAAAGAAAAATTCTGTCGCCCTCATAAAGAAGTTGATAAAGCGCAACATCAACATACGGATCAACAATGTCAAAGAGCATTTAGGACATAAATAAATCAGTTGGTACAAAAGAGGTTGACTTTAACAAGAAAACGGCTAAAAAAATTAAGCTATGGGGGTTGCCCCGTGGTTACCCCGTTGGTACCCCGCGGTAACTGCTCAATCCACCCTATAACATATCCCTGGAAGCCAAAACAGGGAAGAAATAAGAGTTCCCTATGGAGGGGGAGGGGGAGAAATAAGACTTTTAAGCCAGAATATTCACCATTGCTTGCCTTTTGTGTTTATGTAATTTTTCACTTGTTCGTTTTGTATACCTACAACTATCTTTCTTTATTTGTTTTCCCTCTCTGCTATTTATTTTTAAGTCTGTTTCGTGGCTAGTCTATTTGTTACTTTATGTCAGCGTTGTGGTGTTTCTTTTCCATACAGTATACAAAACTAGTGCGCGAAGAGGTGTGCTCTCGACAACTGGGCTATCAACCAACTACGTTCTAACAGTGGATCTTCCGACTCAGGAAGACGAGGTCCATTGGATTAAACGGGGGGTCGCATTGCTCTGTCAGCTGGATAATTAGGGATGGAAACGGTGTTTTCTGAATGTCAGGAGTTGCACAGTTTCTTGTCGTCTCTTCATTCCCTGCGTGGGTTTTGTAAAGTAATATAAGTTTGACTGAGTGGTCAAGTTTCCTTGGACGTTTTGGTAAACTACATGTAATGGGAATAAGATCAATATGACACTACTAGCAATGATAACTATGACCCAGACTGCTCAGAGATCAATCTAACGCCGTTACAAGTGGAGATACAATTATGACGTAGCCACTTCAGTTGCGAAAAATTGATTTAGAATCATATCAGGTAAAGTACAGTTACGATGAAGCCGCTTCTGTTGCAACATATTACCCGACATACATTTACCACAGTACGATGTCATAGTCTGTGCATTTAAGTATTTAAACTCATGGTAGTTGCCTTAGCAAGGAAGTTTTACTTATCCAGACAACGATGTAAATAGACAATTCTGACGTATCGTATACTTAAATGTTCATATGCGTAAATATTTGTTGGTAGGTTTCTATTCGAACTCATAAGTCACATGTTGTTAGCTCGCTCCTCTTTTATTACCTCCAATCAAATATATATAAACAGAATATGTGCCTTGATTGTAGTATGCTTTATATTTTGGAATAACGTAGAGAATTTTAGATTTGCGTTTATTGCCGGGTTCTCTGTCCAAACACTTGTCATATCTAATAGTACGAAAACATTTTTCGAAGCTTGTATAGGACAGAGGAGGATTTCAGATAAACGCGTAAAGGTGGATTTCCTTTTGAAACAATCGTGCGCGGATCGACACTAATCGTACCGTGAAGCATGCGCAGATAATAGAAGGGGATATCCCTGGGTAATACATAAAAGTTCGCAGGATCGATTTTGAAAGTTGACATCAAGTCAACTTTCTGAGGAAATATGTGTAGCAAAATCTACCTCAACTTGCTAATGAGTGGGAGAAAACATCTTGTTTATTCACGCATTATTTGAAGTGTGTATTATAGTCCTTTTCTATCCTATGAATTCTTCGCGAATAGACCCTTTTTCACCGAGGACAGTAAGCTAGGACTAGTGTCTGGAAGAAATTTTGGCAACATGAATGCGATAATTTGAGTAATTTTTAAATCAGCTTCTTGTCTTCTTGAATAAGAGTCAATTCCATTAGTCCCCCTCCCCTCCTTGAATGACGATCATAGTGAAACATCCTTAAATAGGCGTCTCTCAAGACGGGAAAATGATGCAGAAGAAGAGACACTTGCTTTAAAATCGACAACAAGAAGGTATTCTGTCGACCCCGTTTCATGTTTAATCGATTTTTTGTTGCTACATGTTCCTCGTTGTGTTTGTACGTAAGGCTTCAACGATTACTCTCGTGTAAGTGCAAACGTTTATTTAAATGTTGTATTGTTTGGTTTTATTTGAATGATGAGGCCCCAAGAGGCCCTAAGAGACCTCGTCAGCTATTAAGTGATGAAGGATGATGAATATACCACTCTTAAGGCTATAGATACATTTATTACTCAGAGGACAGGAGAAAATATAAGTTAACTCATGATTTTGAACACGTTCTCGGCACGATCTCAAACAACAACTAACAAGAGGTGACAAACTGATTTGCATATGTGGAGTAGTCATGATAAAATCAATATGGCGGCCTATTCAGAACTGAAGAGCAATGTTCGTCTGAAATGTAGAGTTCTTGATAGATTGATTACTACAGATAGCAGCACCGCACATTTAAGGTTGCCACTTTCAAGGCTGGTGTTCTTGACCGAGGTATCAGGGAAGACCAGCTTTAGTAGGTTGCGGAGGGATGTGCAGAGTATTGGGTTTAGCTAGCGGCCTTCACGTTAGAGGCGTTCTTTTGCTCTTATGGGCTCCTTACAAAACTGCATTATTCTTCTTTGTGCTTTCCTAAACAAAAGGTGATTACCTTCCAACTCTCCATACTGTCATTACCTTCCTCTGCCATTGTGCAGTGAGCTCACAGATGTTTGCGGGGTTTTCCTTGGGCCATTACTTTTCGCTTTTTCTGGTTTCTCAACTTTAAAGAAGGAGGTCCTCTTTTCACAGATGTCAAGTTCCGTCTTAAGAGTAGTTAGGAAGTTGCCGATCTTTCACTCGTTTACTTCGTCTTTATTCTTGATCATGCTGATCCCTAAGTAATGCCTAAGATAACTGAACTTTTCAAGCAAAGATAGATCATCATTTTCATGTATGGCACTGCCATAAGAATCGTAAAATTTCTGTCAAATTATCTGTTTTCTGCTGAATTTTTTAAATTCCAACTTTGGCAATTTTGCTCGAGCTTGAATTTAAAGAACTGATGCCCCCTATCAAATTCTATCTACGTCCCTCTTTCGCCAAGATCCAGTTTCTTCATTTGTTATGTCCCTCGTGGTGTCACCTAATGTGTCGTCGGCTTTTAACTTTAACGTTTGCTCATTTTCTATCTCCTTGATACAATGGTTATCCTCCATATCAAGATTAATCAATTTTTCTGATATTTCTTCATCAAGTCCATGAATAATGTCATATTTCTCCATTATCTGTTTCTGTTCTGAAGTTTAGCATAATCGTTCCTCCGTTCATCGATTTTGACATAAGAGTTTCGACAAGTATCTACGGTAACCAGTCCGTGATCTGTCCTTTTTGTCAATCTATTCCGTTTTGAACACGTATTTACCATTCGTAGCTCTGGCGGACAATATGGTGCGACTAAATCGTGATTCTGTGCTGATTCAACGAACGAATCGATCAATAATACAAAGCAAGAGGCAAAACGGTCCATCAAGTCAATCCATCTATTTCGTACGATTGCTCCTTCTACTTCTTCATGTACACCCGTCTACAATCAAATCTACCAAGGGCGATCAAAACAGCAGGCCTCCTCATCATAAAGCCGGAGTCCAGAGCTGGAGGCCTTTGCTAAAAATCGTTTTCATAAACAGCAAATTATCAAGGCCATCATTTACTTTTGACGTCAATCAGGTAAGCGGTGCTACACTAGGAAGTTCATTATTTTCCTTCAAAAGTAACGAGTTAACCACGTCATGCATATTCAAATCGTTAACCATAGAATCCTCACTTATTAATGAGAGTTTCCGGATAAACACGGCCTACATTTGATGCTATAATCTCAATGAGCACGATCCTCAGCAGTCGAAACTTCCTGCTGTGCTCTCTCGACACGCCCGTCTAACATATACGAATTCTCTCCGCGCTGAATTCTACCTGAAGTAATCTGCAATTCCGAAAACGTTACTTCAGGACCTGCCTTAGTTATGCCTTAATTTCATCACATATTACACACCTTTAATTAAAACGAAACTGCGTAATTATCTATTGTACCATTCTACATCACCAATACCAACCCTCATAGAATCTCGTCATTCGCAACTTTCATTCGCATCCCTGTACTTCCTTTTGTAGAAGCTATTGTTCTGCATTGACTTTTGCTCATACTGTCTAACAGAGCGTCCCAAATTTTCTTCACTTAAATAGATAACTAATGGCAATTGGTCATTTCCCAAATGTAAGCTGACCTCGGCTTGTGCCTTCAGATCTCCCTTCCTCCATTTCCTAAAAGCCGAATCAGTTGCCATTTCTTCTCCACTTGCTATATCCCAGAGACCTCCGCTAATTAAGACCACTTTCATTCTGTGCTTCCACAGGTAGAATCCATTTTCATCAAGTTTTCCGTTTTCAGTCCGACTTTGTACTGAGCTACTGTTGCCATCCTGATCAACTGTCCTAACTTCAACTGGACCCATAACCTGATAAAGTTTATACCAGTAATGTATAGCGCAGTGTTAAGTAACTCCATGATCAGTAAACAACTCCATTCTCCTATTCAACTATCTATTCAGTTATTAAGAATTCATGATCAGAATGATTACAAGAACTGTACCGACCAGCTTCGACTGCTGAACGAAATGAAGTAACGTGGCAATAGCCTAAACTACGTAAGTAATACAGTGCGCAGGAAAAGTGTGTGCAATGAGTAATCACAGCTGATCAGCCTCGCTCCAATAAAGAGGTAGTGGTGATTGGTGGATAAACCAATATTTAAAACAGTTTCCTGTAGAAGGGCAATGTCAGATTGATATAATTTGAACAAGTGAGTCAGGCGTTTACCTCTATCTGGGCACTTGAGCCCACGCACATTTCAAGGTTGCCACCTTCAGAGCTGGAGAGTTCGTCATAGTGTTACAATTAAACGGTTGCAAAAGCTTTTTTGATTAAACGACAGGGTTCTTCCTCCTAGCCGCCCGGATGCGGCGGTGTCGAGATGGGCCCCATGTTGGACACGGGATGATTCAATTGTCTGAGCATCTTCCAGAAACTCCTGGCTGGCGTAGGGGTTGATGAGGATGAGCGAGAGGAGTGGAGGGCTGTAGGGATGTAAGGAAGTGAGGGGAGGGAGAGTGTTCTCTCGAACCGGGCATGGTCTTTCCAGAGGAGGGGAAAGGAGATGGGAGGGCAGGGGTGGTGGGGTGAAGTGAGAGACCATCCTCGGGACCATTACTGCCTCAGAGTAGGGAATTGGTGTACATTCGACTGGGGTACAGGCGGGTACCAGCAATTGTGAAGAAGTGGCTACATCATTTGTTTGGGATGTTTATCCGTGTTGTTTGTTGTTTGACAGTACGAGTTTGAAGAACTTTATTAAGTGCATTATAGCATGGTCTGCCAGTTGCACTTAACGTAGGTAAAACACAGTCTTAGTCAAAGACATCCGCTTTGGTAGGAAGCAAGTAGTTGACGGGGGCTACTTTCAAGTCATTGTCGAGACGGGATCCTTCTGCCTTTACTATATTTACTTTTAAGTAAAGAAAAGAGTGACTTAGATCTAAAAGGTTTTCTCCTGAAGCAAGAACAGAAAACTCGATGGGTCCTCCCTCTGTTAACGAAGATATAGGATAAACATCTACCCACTTTCCACTGACTATACCCGATTTTTTGGGTTACAGGGAAAATAAATCCGATTCCGACTTTGAACAATCTTTGCTACTTGTCTTTTGAGGCATGCGTCAGGCCGATCAAAAGTATCCACTTTGCTTCGTGTGAAAGTTCGTTTCTTGGTTTGCCTTTTTATACGTTGGATGGAATCCTTCAAGATATGTTGATCTGTTGGTCTACCTCGGCCTGTGATAGCTTGACGTAAACTCCTACCGTGGCTTACATCTTGCAACACCTGTTTACTGCTCTTTAACGCCTTTTTTCCTAGGTAGTGAAGTCCTTGTTCGGGATGGCAGTCCTAGCAAAAGCACAAAACATATTGCCAATACCATATCCTTTTTGAAGAAGAGGACCACAAAATCCACGGATTGTACCTCGTCTCACTTGACAAAGTAATCCTGAAGGGGAGGCTTGCTGAAGAAAATCATTTTCCCAGACTTTATTAGTAGTAAACAAATCTGAATCTTCGAAGATGCAACATTAAAATCACTGTCCCCATGTTAAATGAGATGTACCGATTTTGATCGTCTATTATACTGATTTCAAGATATTTCATCATTCAAACATCCGAAAATTACGTATACTGCAAATTTATCCTTCTATCTTTTTCAATAAACTTCGAAGTAGCGTGT
Organism: Carybdea cf. marsupialis auct. non (Linnaeus, 1758); assembly: GCA_010016065.2. NCBI lineage: Eukaryota > Metazoa > Cnidaria > Cubozoa > Carybdeida > Carybdeidae > Carybdea > Carybdea cf. marsupialis auct. non (Linnaeus, 1758). Next base: position 10,475 of record JAAAKL020003725.1, read on the forward strand.
AAAAAGGATGGCGTATCTTAAGCTCCATAAGCAGTGCCTTCTTAATAGACAGCAAACTTAAATTACTCTTGCCCCCGAGTGCTTCAACTTGTTGTGCGGTTCAGTGAAGAGAAACATTGTTCTGCAGATGTAGAGGTACATGGCAATGTTGAGATGAGCATAGAAAGCCTCTATACTTCACTAAAAGCATCCTTTAGGCCATGCTCAAATAAATAAAGCATAGACTGGCAAACTACTAAACTCAAAACTAGAATACACAACTTTCAACTCTTTCTGCAATTTAACCTCATCAAAAAACGAGTTATAAAAAGAGCATAAATATCTCAGAGGATTAGAAGGGAAAGTCGTAGAGTAGAGATTTTACTGCTCAATCCATAAACGCTGGAAAGATTCCAAGCTTGAGAGTGATGAGTACCTTTTCTCGATCTGCATGCAAATACTCTCTAAAATTTCAAGATGCAAGGCAAAATACCTATCCTTGCGTTCTTCCTGTAATAGAGAAAGCCTACGCCTCTTCGGTGGTGGTTCCTCTGAATCTATATAAACGGATGCCTCCTAAAACTGATCAAAACCTTCCTCACTCATCTGCTTCAAGTGATTAAGGACAGAAAACACCTTACCCTTGCAATACAAGATTTTAAAAGCTTTATCTTGTAGAATGTTATGCAAAACATCCGTGAAAGATAAAACGTAAGAAAAAATCTCCAACAATAAAACGGTTCTTGTAAGAGACGGAAACATATACTAAGAAAATCAAGAAAACCCTTGACAACAGTATCTGTATCCTAGTCTTTAGCGTGTTCAGTCAAATGAGTGAGAAAAAAAATTATTAACTGCCCTCTTTACTTTTGTACTGTGTTAACTAAACGAGAAGTAAAATTCCACCTAGTAGGTGCAACAGATGGTAACCTTTACTGCAGAAACTCATGCAGTGCATTCACACGCTTATAAGACCTACTAAAAAAGACAGTAAACCATTCAGTGATTAAAAAAAAAGGGAATGATTATTACTCGGCAAACTCTGCTGTAGCACTAAGTTCACGATATGCATAACAATGCGCAAACATTGCCAGGAGGTAATCTTCAAAATACTCTTCCTGGAGGCCATTGATATGGCCACTCATTACACTAGCCCCATCATACGCGTGGCTTACAAGTTTGTCTTTCAGCGCAAAATTCTTAACTATATCACTAACATGATTAAACAAACCACATGCAGTCCTATCAGAACTTTCATCTGTGAACCCACCAAATCTTTCGTTTACTTTTCCATTGTAAACATATCTCAAGATAGTAGACAACTGAAACTAAGATGAAACGTCCGATGTTTCATCAAGAACAATAGCAACAAAAGGTGATGCGTCTACTTCTTTCCGGGTAAAATCAAGCAATACCTGTGAAACTGAATCAATAATGTCATTTTTGATCGTGGGAGACAATCCTTAAAATACAGTTGAATCGCGAATATGAGAGTCTAAAACTAAATCATAGTCACGTAGATATGAAAGTAGTTCAACATAATTGTCCCTGTTTAGTGAGTTAGCAGATTCGTCGTGGCCTCTAAATAACAGTTCTTGCTTCGATAAAAAGGACACCATCAATAGGCCGTTTCATTACAGCTCTCCCATCATAGCTTCTTGATTCTCAGCGCTGAGCTCGTTTCACTGGTGAGGTATGTATTGGTATCATGGTAACCGTGGTCAACAGTCTCACTGCTGTGCTGATCCTCACTGGCTTCTGTTGAGTGACCAGCATCAGCGGCGCCAGTTAAGTGACCAAAGTCAGTGGTGTCAGTTGAGTGACGAACATCAGCGGCGTCAGGTGATTGACCAACATCAGCAGCGTCATTTGTATCTATAGTTTCAGCTACGTATCCTATCTGGACTTCTGTTTCAGTTGAGAAATGATTAGTTGTCAGATTGATGACATGACATTTGTGTTTATCTGCACTATCTTTGTCAGAGCCTTGTCTATCGTCAGGTGGTTGTATAATAATGTCTGCACTCTGGGCGGCTGGTCCATCGTTTCATAGGGAGGCAAGTAGAAGTAATAGCTGACCACACCCAAATAGTACATCCCCTTCAAAAATAATAAATCAAAACAACTCGTTGAAGCCACATTATGAAATTTCACACATTTATTAACGACACCACAGTAGCAATAACTGGAACACTGAAATCAACACCAAGATCGTCGCTCCCAATATGGAGAGCGATTCTTTCCCCATACCTGACGTGAGAAGAAGCAAACTGAATGCCTACAGAGCCCTGAGATTAACTATACGCTAAGGGAGTTAGGTATAAACACCATCTCGTCTAAAATGAAGGAAGTCATTCTATTCATTAAAAATGCACTTTTCAATCTGAAAGTTTGGGGAAAGGAAAGGAATAAATGGAGGAGGGGTAGAAGACTCTACTGTTAATCCACTCCCTGTCCGGCTTTTAAATGCTGAACAGGAAACAATAGATGGCATGCAATAGGAAAAATCAAGACATGGTGGAACAGCAGCTATCCTAGACAGAACGGGACTCCGTCCTCTACCAGCTTGACCATATGTAATGTTATAAAACAGGCCATGCGGAGGCGGATCAATACAGTATGGAGCCCATTCCTGCAGTAAAGCGTTGGACCCCTATCACAAATATCGATATCCACAAACTGACAATGCCATAGATTATGGGAGATTACCGATATAATTATATAAAACAAGCATTTGTTCTGGATTACATGGACAAGACTGGTGCTACTATTATAATATCATTTGATTTATAGAAACTGGAACCCCCCTTAACATCGGGGCATCAGCTTTTCAGCCCAGGCAACAGCCTCCTGCTAATCTGCAACTGAAACTACATAGCCTTGCACTGTGCAATAACTGGTGAGGCTCTCACACAATGGCTCAATGAAAATAACATGGAGGTGTGAACATGTTGAAATTTAAATTCAGGTACCAGGTAAGGCATTCGGGAAAGCAAGTTTAACTTAAGACGTAGCACAACCAAAACGAAGTAATGTTGCAGATGGTCCACGAAGCCATCCACACACCTAGCCTACAGTAGAGCAGTGATAAAGGTAATCTGACGCTCACCTTTCCGCTTGTTTATCCCCGTGTGCAGGTAGCATTCAGTTACCGAGTACTATATGCGTCTTCTGATGAAGTCTTCATTGACATTCCTTCGTCTCTCGTTTTCATGGCAGTGACTCAGTCGAGTTAGTTGTTAGCTGTAACTTGAGCATCTTAAAGGTCTCCTGAGAATACTCTAACACAGTTCCTTCTCATATGCTAGTAAACGGGTTCTGAATGCTTTCCAGGCTTCGTGCCCCCAAAATAATTGTTTAGATCTGAAGGCAAAACCTAGCAAAAATCGGCCAGATAGCATTTCGAGAGCGGAAAAAGAAAGGGGTCCGGGACTAGGGACGTTTCATGGATGTCTATCCTGAACCAGTACCATGGCAACCAGAACCATAGCAAAGCAAACGTCAAAGCTCGAGCTCCATAATGTGAACAAGACAGAACCGAACGCTTTGAAAAATTCAGGTCAAGTAGACGATTTTTAGCACAATAAAGTAGAACGCTCTTTGAAAGAGAAAAAGGATTGAAATATAAATGGTGAACAGAGGGAGACTAGTTTCACCAAAGTGACACGTTGGTGATTGCAAGATGGAACTTAACAGTATAACCTAATTTAGTCAACTGCAGGGGGGAGGGGGGGTCGTGTCCTGCCTGGCCACTGGCACAAGTCGCCACTGTCTGCATTTTATGAAAAAATCACCTTCCAACATTGCCATAATTTCATTCACATTGTATACGGTCATTCTCTTAAGTATCGATATTTTCACAAATCCCACAATTCAAACCATACAAAAGATCTGTCTAAAGATAATTACACTGATTTAAATGGACTGCACCAAAATGGCTTCGCTTAAAATTTTTTCTAGAAGTCTCACACACTCATAATCAAAACAAATGATGTTTTGAGTTTGCCTTCACTTGGCATTCGAATTACAGTTCACTCTATAATTCGAACCTCGATAATTCTAGACCTCTTTATGTCGAACAATTTGTTATAATAACGGATAAAATTACGTGCTACATGCAACCTGTGGTCGCCATGTTTCCGCTACGGGAAGAATTTGGAAAATCAGCTGACGTGATTTCCAACCTGAATTTTTTTGTGTCGTACGCTTCAATTAGAGTGGTTCATACCAATCTATGAAATTCTAGTTTGTGAGAATATAGTTAGAATATAGTTGGAAAGTTCCATGATTGTTTTTTCTGATAAAGTTACTGCATTACTGTAGGACAATTATTTGTCAGGAAATAAAGCAAAATCTGATTCCTTATCTGTCCGTCTTTATAAAAATAACAAAAACTCAAGAAAAATACACCATTTTGAAGAAAAAAATTGATTTCAAAATGAACAGTCGGCGTTAGTGTATTTATTTAGTCATAAAGGCATTGTTGTTGCATAGGAATCTGACACTTTGATACACAGAATCTTATACATAAACCTTAATGATTGAAGTAGGCATTTTAAGGACAAATATATCATGGCTTATTCCTAACAACCTTTCATGGTCACCTTGATTTTTGAATGTTTTTCTTTGACTTTAATAAGATCATCTTGAATCAGTTTTCTATTACTGCAGAGTAACCTATTTTTCATATTTATTTTTTTTAGTGCTTATTTACTTTTCAAAATATAACTTCTGTAAATCGGTTAGTTAATGCTCTTGTGTATAATGAAAGAAGATAGTAATCTATAACAAACGCTTTTTAATTCTTTTTTTCTCCATGTTTTCTAAGAATCTAGGGATTGCCTCTGTTTCAGTGTTTGAAGACAGGGTAGAGAAAAACGTAGCTAACATACTGTAAAAAAAAATAAAACAAAAAGATGTCAAAGCAGATTATCTACTCCAGTCTTCCTAGGCCCTGGAACCCATCTCTAGTAATTGCCATTATGCCATTTTTTGGCATTACATGTAGCACAATTCCGTAGCCGATTCCATGTCACGCATTATATTATATAAAAGGTTTGTGAAGTCAACTCAGCGTTTATGGGAAGCCAAAGACCGGCTCTGATGACGACTTTGGATTCAGTCAAAGTATAAGCAAAAAAACCTTGGATATTCAATAGTCCATGTTTTTATAACATAACACCATGATTTATTTTCACACTATACTGTCATGGGAAGGTAGACGGTACTCTTTCCCTTTGAGTTACGTTTTAAAATCCAGAGATGGGAATGAGACATTTGATTTCGTGTAGCGAATGTCACTAGACAAGTAATTGTAGTATATGTACTAGTAGGCCTATCAGACACCGAAAGTCTGATTTTTAATGGGTGACGTGCTTGAAAACCTCTCTCTGTTTAAAGCTATAATATATCGTTTAATAACATCACAATTGATAATATAATCTCCGATTAGTAATAGGATGATTACCGAATATCCAGTTAGCGAACATTATCATTATTTAGTATATTCGAGAAATGTAAACAACCTTTTTTAAGCCATGTTGATACTCGCAGTTAGCCATATTGTGAGCTCAGCGGGCGTTCGAGCCGAGATTTAGTTTAGCCTCGATTTCGTAATAGCTGTAGTCGCATAGCAACTGACGTAGGACAATGGAGCCTGGTAATGACCACGAGGTAAGTAAGAAGTTGATCGGGGAGGAAAACTTATATGATTGGTAGAAAAACGAAGGGCGATGCTAGAAGAAAGATTTTTTGTTAAATATCATCACTACATTAGTGTATGCCTAGTTGGCTGTACAGAAAGATCTTTCACGTCAGTATATGTTATATGTCTTGCCAGTATCTTTTGAAATGAATATCTTTCATTTAATGTTTTCCACAATAACAACAAACTGTTGATAGTAATCTTTCACCCACGAAGACATTTCAATCTGTCAGTGACATCTTTACTATTTGCAGCTTGCTCAAGGAATAATAAGAGCTATGTTTTTTGAGAAATTGCACAGCGATACTGCTTGGTGCAGAAAAGCTGACTGCTATTGAAACAGTCAAAGACGGTGTCAAACTTGGAAACAATGTCTGCTGTGCCACGTGCAGATGGCGGAATACCACCTGGAGTTACGAACATATTAATGAATACTGCAACAGTATGGCTACGCACTTAAGTGGCGTACTTGACTTTCATTTTTTGGAATGGTGTTGGCTCCATATGACTATCAGTAAGTTTTGGGGCAGCTCTAATGGACTGTTTTTTATCTTATAAAATTCCATGATGTCAGACCATTTTGCAACATGTATGTTAGAATGAAATTCGTATTTCAATAGATTATTGCATATTGACTTGAGTAAACGAGGAGGGTCAAAGAGATAGTAATAAGTTTCATGGCCTATGAAGTAGGGTCTTTCAGGACTGATAGGAAGCTCCTTAGTTGACTTTTCGAAGTTTGATCCCATGTCTGTAATAATAACAATAACTTTAAGACCAATTTCTTTCAATTTTAGTGTGGTCAGTTCTATTGCAGTCACAAGACTTGTTCACTATATAATACCCAATTGGCTGCTTCCATTTCCATAGTCTTCAAGACCACAGATTTCATCACTTGTGATATTGTAGCTCAAGTTGGCCTTCAGGGAAAGTTCATCTAAACATAAAGAACATATTTTGGCCTTCTCAACCATTTAAGTAACTTTGGTTGCAATTAAAGCTAATGCATGCTCAGTTATGCCAGGTTCACTCGACATTTTTGCTTCCGTTGCAAGGATGTCTTCGAAGGCAAAATAAATATCGAAGAGAGAAGTCTGTATGCCTTGCCGCTTGCATGATAAAGTGCAAGTGACAGTGATTTTAGTTCTTTATCATAGCGTCTGCCTTTTTTTTGATTTGGCTAATTTGAGTTTTGCAATTAGAAACTTTGCAACTTTCGGTGGCAATGCTTCAAGAGCCTTGTTTAGAGAGATATCCTCACTATTTTGATTGTTCAGATATATCTTTCTGGGATGAAACCTTATTCATCAATGATCTGATTTTTTTCCCTTTGTTCCTGAATGATTTTCCCTTGTCTTTGCTTTCTAGGTTTTCCAGCTGATAATTTTGGCCCAGTTTGGGTAGCAATGTCGTGTTGGACAGTTCCTAGAGTTGTGGGTGTAGCTGGCTCTGTTGAATATGAAAGAACAGTGACTAAACAGTTATTTAATATAAGACTGACTTAAATAGGCACTGTTGCTATCAGTAAGAGAGAATGTTGATGGAAACATATTTATCTCTAATGTGGACTTCAGACTACTACACGTCATTTTATGTTCATATGTAAGAATATAGATTGTTCAATCATCAGGGTTAAGTGTTACCAGCCTGGAATCCATGTATTATAGTTACAATACTAGACTACTATGACGTTTCAGTCTGGTGATGTTACTTGTGCTGGTGGATTGGATACGTCAAATAGAGTTGGCTTTGCCTCATCTTGTAGGCGATTTTGTAAATCAATGAAAAACATTCTTTCTTCGAAGTGTTGCCCACATATCTTGCGGTTTTTGTACAGATAAATTGGGTCCTTCGACATCAATTCTTGAGCAATAAATAGCAGAGCAGCAAGTTCTGCTACCCCCTTTAAGCATCCGGTGGGTTTCCATTTTTGTCAGCAAACCATATTTCTCGGTAGAAATTACTTGGTTTATGAGAGATTCTTGTCAGTTCTTGGTTAGGGCTAACTGCATCAATATCTTCACTTTCTCTGTTGCTCTTGTGTATATGTTGTTGTCGCTTCTTTCTTCTCCTGCGAGTGTCGACTGCCATGCAATTCGAAAGAACGCCATGTCTTTGTTGAAGCTAAACATATTCGCTGCTGTACTTTCCTTTTCCTTGTAGATAGTCTCTCCCGGAAATATTTGGAGCTTTTTTCCCCTTTTCTTACGGCATTCAAATCACGACTTTGTGGAAACCTAAACATTTTTTCAAACCAAGGTATAAACCTCTCCGTAGTCGTAGAAATCAAAGCGTTCTGTATTTCATTCTAGAACCTTATCTCCTGTTCCACAATCCTTTGTCGATGTTCCTCAATATTTGCCATCAATAGGTCCATTGGACTTTGGACCATTGGACAAAAGACGTTATTTCGAAGGGACGTTTAGAGAGATCGTTTCCTTAACATTAGGTTTTACCAGTGATTTTGGGACTCTAAAAATAGAACTTACATATTTAATACTGATAGATACAATTATGAAATACTCACCGAATTATCCACGATTACTACTTGCAAATAAATCCGAGTCGTGATTTTCCACGCTCACGAGACGATTGCTGTGTAATACCACTTAACAAAGGAGTTTAATTAGTTTCGATGAACAATAACAATTTACCTGGGTTTGTAAGCCAATATTTGCCTTGACAGTTGTCATCACGAATTAGTCAGATCATAATATTAGAGCATGATCCGTTGATGACCGATGTAAACAAACCCACGTGTGTACTCAGCGTTTTTGAAGTCAGGATGATCTAAACGTTTTCTAGAATATAATCGTATGATAATATTGTATATTTTAGGACATTTGCTTATTTTTCTGCTTAATAAGTAAGACCCAGCATTCCAGATTATTCTTACAGAATCCTATATATAAGCTATAAATATATTGTGTCAAAGCAATAGAGAAGATAAAAGAATAGAATCGAAGAGAAGTTAGGAATACAGTTCGTCCTAACCTCGATAAATGTATCGACAGAAGTGATAATCGTTATATCAAGAAAGAGGATATAAGACTCCTTCTTGATCGGAGGTGTTTTGTGCGCTGGGTGTAGATTTTTTGGTGGTTCATTATCGGAACCAACCATTTTGTTTAATCGCGTTCCATCTATGAGCCACAACGTTCGATACGTGCCCAATGCATATATCCTTCTTTAATCGTAGGCCATTAGGTACAAATTTATAGTGCAAATTGAAAAGAAAATGAAATGTTTGAGTCTTTTATAAATCGAATCTGCTAACTTAAAAAAAGTGCGATGATCAAGGTAAAAACCAGGAGCAGCTGATGCAGTAAAATCCATTTTCTGAAATATGTACAAGTAAAACTAGAACAGATAAAAAGTCATTAAATTAAAAGAATATATATACACATTAAAATTGACTTTTGCTCTCGGCGAGCTTTTTGAACTTACGTTCCTTCTCCTGGCACTCTACCTACAACTTCGGACTAATTTCGTTGATAAAAAGCCGTGTCTCCAGCAGTACCCCTCTCACAATTTTGAAAACATCGATTTCGGAGAGCAACATACCAGAGCCCTCTTGCGGAGCCACGGTGTGACGTCAGGACCTTGGTGATTGCTGTCAAGTAGATCTAAACAAATCTTAACATCATGGCGATCTCACTGTTTACTATAGTGAAGTTCTTTAATGGCGAGGAAAAGCTCATTCAGAGCGGCGAAAATAGTTTACAATCAGCCAGATTGGAGAGTTTACTTATGACACTTTTATTGGAGTAATAAAAGCGAAAGTTAATGCTAGTATGAAGAAGAGAGCGTACGAAGTCGAGGTGAGTAGTCGATGCCAGATTTTTAGGCTTTGGGACTTAGTAATTAATATTACCCCTGTCAATTTCTTTATGGTTGCATGAATCTATCATCTCGAGGTCTTGATAGTCTACCATTTATCTTTCAAGGAGGTTGCTAAGAATCTTTCGAGCTACAGATGTATTGTATCAAACGAATGCTCACGATAATTGAGACAGAACATAAGACCGACAGAGGAAAATATGGAGGCAGCGTGATCGAGACAAAGTGAACAACGAGAATAGAACATTTGTCATGATGTATTTTCAAAAACCTTAAATTTTATTGATCAACAGATGAAAAAAATATTGTTCTATGTCAAGAGTTATAAAGTAGGCCTACTGAAGAACTGGAATAATCTCGAAACTTAGGTAAAAACAATCAACACAAATGTGACACGTGTAATTTGACTCTCGATTTGCTGTTGATCGGAAGACTCGTGTTTGTTCACAAAGGGCTTGATATATATTGTTGCTCGTGGAATAGGATGTAGGTACTTATTAGAAAGCGATGATTATTTTCTTAACATTTCAGTCAAGTCGTGATTCATTCCCATGCATTCAAAGCTCACCAACTACTTGACAAACGGATAAACAGGTGCTATGGGTTCAGTGCGGTATTCAGCTCATAGAAAAAGAGAGTGTGTGTCGGGGGGAGGGGGATTCCAGGGCGTGGTATTCAGTGACAACTCACATCATTACTTGGAAAACATACCCATACTCTTGCTAAATGCTACATTATCCCCAGAGAAAGTGCCATCAAACTCTAAATGGGAAAGTGGCCAGAGGGTTCTTGTAATGCAATAGATCCCCTCATCCCCCCTTCCCATGAATACACTACTGAATGGGTTGTGTTTCTAAACTAGCTTAGCACAGTTCACGTTGCTGCAAGTCGTCTTAAGTTGAATGAACGGGTTCTGTCTCAGGTACGTAGCCAGGGGGAGGGAGGAGGGGGAGACCGCCCCCTGCCCTAAAGATCATGAATATGTTATACTCAATATACTCATAAAATAACATAACATAACAACATAAAATATACTCAACTGTGCTATAAAATGCTAAATATGTTATGGCTTTTAAAAGACTAATTTAAATAACAACATACCATGTGTCATCTTTCTAGCTCCATCTCAAGCTAGATTCACACGACGCAACAGATTACTATTACGATTCGCGCAGATTACATTTTGTCGATTTGATCAATTGTGTTCACACGGCAAACGTACCTTACGCAAGTTCTTGCGCGCGCAGAAATGAGAGCACACTTTGAAAATGGCGACTTCAGCAGCGAGTGTATGTTTCTCTCACGATTTAACTCTAAAGAAGTTAAAAGTTCTCTTGCTTTTAAGGAGGAAATATCGAGAAGATGAAAGTAATCGACGTTGGCGGGTTCGTCCGATCAATACGAGAAGGAAAGCGCTTGGTTGTTATCACGCTTTGATATCGGAGATGAGACTATTTGACCACGAGTCCTTCTTCAACTTTCTAAGAATGTCACCCGCTAAGTTTGATGACTTACTAGCACGTGTTGAGCCGCAACTTAGTAAAACTGACACAAATATGAGGCCAAGTATCTCAGCAGGAGAAAGACTTGCACTAACAATAAGGTAAGGTCTCTTCAGTGCCGTGCCGTTTTAGAGAATTCAGTGTGTGAATTACTAAGAGACGTGGTCGATTACTCTAATGTATTCTGTTGTGAGTATCGTAATACAGCAACTGCATGGGAGCAACGAAAATTCAGTAATGACAGTAGGATCCATGGGTACTTGTCGACCGCGCTAGGGATGGTGGCTAAAGACTGTAAACATCGAATCCAGTCTCGTGTTTATGTGGTACCCTTGTATTTACAATGGTTCTGGAAGCTAGCAAGTAAGAGCTGAGATATTTAGAGCATGCTCAGTTGGCAAAACATGTATCCTGCATTCACTTTGAAACTTGATTGAAACAATAAACGAAAGGTTTAGACAAGTCTAGTATTCATCGCACAAGAATTATCTGAAACAAATTTTATTAAATACCAAAGTTGGTGAAAATGATCACAACTTGGGCACTAGTCTCCTCCAGGCCACATCGCATCTGTTGTTCATTTCTAGTTCTAACATTTCGTGTATATTGTTACATTAGGGTGTAGATATCCCTTTTGTGGTTGTGTTTAAAAAACGCATGATCACTATCTTGTTTCAGTATGTTATGGACATGCACTTATTTTGGGGATTTGCTGTAGTTCTTTGGCAATGACTCATTTCAGCACAATTTAACACAAAGACAACACCAATAATTAAGATGTAATAGGCGTGTTCTTGTAATATAATATGCCCATGACTTGACGTCTTACATTATTACATATTTTTAGAGGGAGGCACTTGAAAAAAAGTATATCAAACTCCCAAAAATTAACCAAGACTTCCCACTAAATGTTTAAAATGCTATTATCCATAGGTCAGAACTTCAGA
>JAAAKL020003726.1:0-22445 GCA_010016065.2 Carybdea cf. marsupialis auct. non (Linnaeus, 1758)
ACAACTGTGGTCTAGTGGTTAAGGAATCGGAACTTGCGTGCCTGAAGTTGTGGGTGTGAATCCCATCTCGTTCAATATAAAGACCATCGGTTGGGGAAGGCAACGGTAGACCACCCCTGTAAGTGTACTCTCTCCCCAGGGCATTGCTCACTCTGGCTTGGCTATAGGCTATGCTTGGAATTGAGTATGAACAAAAAGAAATAATGATACACATAATCTAGTCTGTAATCCAATGTAAATATGAAATATCATTTAAATAAACTATTTTATTGTAAAAATTTCAATTTTCAAAAAATAATAATTATGCCAACTCTATTTGGTGTATAAATTCGGAAAGACTGACCTCATTTGACACCTGTCATGATACTGTCAACTTGTATTATTAACGTTTTATTTTACCATTATTTTTTTCTTGTGAAAGAACATTTGTAGGGTATAGTTGAAAATGCAGGAGGATATTGAGCAAAAACGATTCACCTCCGTATTCTCTGGACATTTCTAGAACAAAGTCACTGCTTATTAAGGGGGGCCTCATTGAGATACTGGTGCAAGTTAACGTTTTGTAGAAAACCTTTTTGATGTAAAACGTTGAAACATGTACCAGGGTAGCAAAATGAAGGCGAATCAGTATTTCCGGCCATTCAATGCTAGTATAGGTGAACTTTAACTCACCATGTACAAGAAAGAGTGGCATGACATCCAACGCCACATTTTCTTCCAAAATATACCCGTGGCTCTACCACAGTTTCAATGTGTTTGTGTGAAATATTTTATCAAACTATAGACTCTACTGTCAATAGACTGTACTGTCAAAAGATTCGCTGTCAGTTAACCATGCATACGCCGGAAAAGTCGTTTGCTACCCTTTTCGACATTCGTTTTTAAGCAGCATTCAGCTAGTACATCCAGACACGCGTATAATTGGTGGGCAATCCATGATAGCGTAGCTAGTTATGGGCAATCGTTAGTTGTGACCAGACAAATTTCGTGAATGCGATGGGCTCAAATACTGACCTAGAGAAAGAATGAGTTGCATGTTTGCGTATGATCAAAATTAAAGACGCCAAAATATTTCCTTCTAAGCGTGGAAAGATGATGACAACACTGATGTGTTTGTTTGTCCCTATTGAACGTTTCTTGTATTCTGGAATTGTTTATTTCTTGCCTGCCAAATCGTACGAGCACTCGACGAGTTTGAAGTATATCTATTGTTCAGGAACCCGTAATGCGTCCATCCAAGATTATTTGATGAATAGTCGGCTGTTGGCAGAGAATCTGGGTTCTGGTTCTTTAAAACTGTTTTCTAACCCCAGGTGGCTACATGTACTCGAGCTATAAGGTTTAACTCTTTTAATCGTACGGCAATATGAATGCTTTGATCATCGAATCCACTTTGTCAGATTTTAGGAACTGTCGAAGATATAAAAAGATTTTAAAGTTTGTTTACAAGAGAGAAGTGTCAAGGTTATTGTTAGAAACCTTGCATCGGCAGGAAAGTTTGAGAGATTTAGAAAGATTATATAGTTATGAAGATTGGTCATCTTAGGGCGGCTGCCCAACATTTACATAGTCAGAAATCTGTCGGCGTCACAAGCCATCGAGATCGGCGATCAGTAGCATAGCCAGGTCATCTTTGTTGGGTATGCTAATAATGTATGAGCATTTTTAGGTGATGCTCCATGAAACAATTTACCGGTGTCTGGCACTCCCTCCAGGGAATCCGGGATTCAGCCATGAGATGTTTTCCAATTTTGTCTATTTTGCAACCCAGAAGCACATATTTCAAGCCCCTTGCTTCAGCTTATTTAAGATTTTACTGCTCTTAGCAGTAACGGTTTTTAGTTGGGGGCCATGGCACAGGCCCCGCGCTTTTGGTGGCTAAAAGGGGCCCTTCACTCTATAATTTTACGTAATAAACGTGCTTATTCAGGGGTCCCGCGGATGATTTCGGCCCCGAGCCCCGCAGCTCCGAAAACTGCCTCTGGCAGTTACGTTCATACCAACAGCAGGGGCGTAATTGTTGTGGGGCTAGGGGCTGAACCCCCCAATATTTAGGGTCAAAGAATTTTTTCTCAATACTGTGCGATCAAAATAGCTTCTTATTGATGTCAGAATGTGCGTCAAGAGGCCGCTTCTGAGAAGCAGATTTTCAACATTTTCTTCGTCGCCCAATCATAATGGGCGACATTTTCCTTCTTCATCCATTTCAAAATATCGCCCTCTCAATACTTTTGTCACAATAACGGCGATGAACAGGATATCTCCAAGGCAACATACAGAGAGATAACCACACCTATAGAGCAATGAACACAGAATACGAAGCAACGACACAAAGCATCCATGTGAACATATGGAACATCCTTTTTTACTCCAATATAGTTTTAGATTAAGAGACAGACTTAAACCAGGGTATGCTATTTTACCTTGAAGTCCTCTCCTAGGGTATGTCTAGCATACCAAGCATACCCCTGGCTACGCCACTGCCGGCTGTACTCAAATTTTGAGGAGAGCTTCACTCGCAGTGTGACTTGACTATGAATGGATTGCCATCGGGTTCATTGATCTGTTCAAAGCTTATTGAATGGAAGTATTACAGAAAGAGAAGATTTCAAGTAAAAGTTTTGAAAATAAACTAGAGAAATAGAAATACGTCACGACCGGTTCTTTTGTTGAAATTTTTATCCGATATTTTTATGCCAGAAATTATCTTTACCTTTGTACGATGCATTTCACGTGGTTATTTTACGGCAACTCAAGATAATGGTGTTTACATTCCATAAACGAAGTAAATAAGGAGTACTGCCGAAGCACGGTTTCTAAGTAAATCAAGCAGTCTCTAACGCTGGTTTCTATGGCTATGGAATCTATCAGGGAGAATTCAAAAATCCCTGAGCTAAAATTTTATTAACGGAATCGTACCAGTTTTGGAATGGCCCCTCTGTTCACGACGAGTACCTGCCAAGATACGAGAAAATGACTTAAAAGTGTGTCAATCCCATATGAAAGTCACATTACGAAGTGAAACTTTCAAGTTACGAATTGATATTCAGTTCGCGAGGCTGACAAGTGTACGAGGAATTTTGCCCCACTCCAGCCCTCGCATCTTAGTTGACTTAGTAGGCCGTTTGGCTGATGGAGTAGTTAAACCCCTGTCTAAATTGAGGGTGAAATTCGATTACCATTATCGAGCAGAGGACTATGCTCTGAAGCTACCTCATATATCTTGTACATTCGGAAATGTTAACAAAATATTTTCTCTGTGAAACAGTGAGAGGTTTGAAAATGTTTAAAGCTAGAAGCATTGCTTGGCCTGTCACGAGCATTGTTGTGGAGTTCATCACTTTGGCGATGTTCTTCAAGGAGATGCACTGGAGCGTTTGGCCTTTACCTCCATATTCAATATGCAGTTTCTCGTATATCTGTGAATGCCTTTCCTATCTTGAGATTGTGGTATATTACGTTATGTGGTTAGCTAAGCCGCGCAAACATTTTCCTAGAAAAGATAGGATTTTAAATAAGATATGTTTTTAACACTTGTACTTTGATATTGATAAATCATCTCACTAGGAAGCCTTTACTTTTTCCAGAGGGATGAAGCGCTAGTGCATGGCTCTACTCAGGGGCGGTTTTCTGACGTTTGCGACCCTGCGCACTTTCCAACGCCAGGCCCTATTAAAAGACGTTATTATTGTCAATATCTCCTCACCCCATACAGCCGTTTCTTTTAGTTGTGGGTTTTGTTGTGGGTTTTGATAAATTGGGTTCTGGTTTTATTTGTATGGTTAGTTGTGATTCCTCATCCTTTTGCAAGTATCTGAAAAAGCTGTTTTGAAAAAGGAGAAATCGACGTTAAAGTTTTCTTGAGGTAAAAGCGCGGGGCCCTGGGCTACCCCTGT
Organism: Carybdea cf. marsupialis auct. non (Linnaeus, 1758); assembly: GCA_010016065.2. Taxonomy (NCBI): domain Eukaryota; kingdom Metazoa; phylum Cnidaria; class Cubozoa; order Carybdeida; family Carybdeidae; genus Carybdea; species Carybdea cf. marsupialis auct. non (Linnaeus, 1758). The sequence continues at coordinate 3,897 of JAAAKL020003726.1, forward strand.
CCGTCATACCCTAAAACCGCTACTGGCTCTGCTGCCGTCTTGTATTGCTATTTTTACAGGTGATTTGATATTACTGGACATCTCTTCTCGGTCTTTCCTCTTTGTATTAGTTCCCAATGAGCGGTCTCCGATGTTTGACGAGATTAGTGAGACAGGCAGCCGCAAGAAAAGAGCATCGAAATCTGCTAATCAGCTGAACATCCGTGGTGTCTATCTTCATGTCTTGGGAGATGCATTAGGATCTGTCATCGTCATCATTAGTGCACTCATCATCATGCATCAATCTGGAAAGTGGACTTACTACGTCGATCCGTCTATGAGTATCTTCATGGTGTTGATCATCCTGAAAACATCGATCCCACTCTTGAAAGAATCTGCTTTGATTCTAATGCAGACTGTGCCAACGCATTTGAAAATCCAGGAAATCCAAGATAAACTGGTGGACCAAATACCACAAGTGCAAAGTGTTCATGAATTCCATGTATGGCAGTTGGCAGGACATCGCATTATAGGTAGGCTTTCCTCTTCAATTATGATGATGTAACAATCACATTTCTTACCACTTTAATGCATCAATTAGGTGCTAATTTTGAATAAGCGCGGCCTCCTGATAGGCATCGCCCTTAAAAGCAAAATGCAGTGCTTTTTCGGGGCAAATATAAAATTTGATGATATAACAACTATTGTGACATGTATTTCACTATCAAAATGGCATTAAGATACGTACCTTAATCTTTTAGTCCGTAGACTTGTTTTTGTAAATTAGGGAAAGGATGATTTCCACCCTTCGTGTATTTCTCTGTAGGGCAGCGAAGTGCTAAAATTTGTTAGCAATTTCGCAGCCAGGGCCGAAAGCTTCTCGCGGAATCTATGGACCTTTCAGCCTTTTTTTTACTCCCTTTGATACTATGTGCTTTATGAACTCCAACAAATTCGTTTTACATAATTTTTTTAACTATTAATGAGTGGGGCATTATGTGAATCGAGTAACAAATAGAAAAATATTATGATTTCAGATCTTCTCTGGCCGGGGTGACATTTATGGTAAGAAGGTGAATTTATTGGAGGCTAATGTGATGAAAACGAATGATTAAGCAAACAACATGGATTAGAAGAAGCAGATAATATGTAGTCGAAGAAATGGTAGTAACGTTTGTTAAGATTTTAAGGTTTTATTTTCGTGCGAATGTAAGCTATGTAATGACGATGTTAGCGGGACAATGAAGAAATCGCACTGTTTATACGAATGGACGATCAAGCCAAATACATCGATAACAAGAAGCAAAGAAAGGCCAACAGCAGAGGAGATGTGTAAGTGGTATGGTCTATTGACGTCTTAAGTGAAATTATATTGCGTTGCTACGGGCAGGTGGAATAAAACTTGAAGATATTTGTTGGGTGAAGAAAGAAGGAATGTAACTGTCTTATACAGAGGGAAAGGAGGCTATCAGCCTCGGTTACTTAAGATAGAATTTATGGTCGTGACGTTGATTTTTCTCCGCACAAGGATGCTTGATTAAATGTAGGGACATGGAAGAGGTGCACAGTGTGTTTACCACTCGACATATTACAAATATTTCAGGCTTCAAAACCGTAATGGAGGCATGTAAGCATGCTTTGTTATTGAAGAAGTTCTAGTTGGCGTATGTGAATCGGACATACATCTATCACCTACGTCTCTGATCACTCGCCAGTGCTTTAACTTACGATCATTTCTTCCCACTTTTTTAATGCAGCTTCAGCACACGTGCGCTGCCATACTGTGGCAGATTATATGGCAATTGCCAATAAACTGAAAGAGTTCTTTCACAACGAAGGCATCCACTCCACGACCATACAACCCGAGTTCGAAGAACGAGTAGACCAGCACAGAACAGACAGCCCAACGGGGTGCATGCTGGAATGTGGTCCAGATAAAAACTGCCAAGAAAGGACATGCTGTGGACCTCAGAAGACTGAAAATCTTAAGAGACGGAATAATGCTTCAGATTCTGGTAGCACATCGGGAAAGGAAGACGTGATAGATAAGGTGACTGTACTATGAGTCCGCATTTCTAGTCCATATTGAAGTTCAGTGAACTGTTCTGTACTTCTAGGGGGGGTCATATTGCATTTGACGCTGTGGCAAGGTCCCAATCCCCTATTTAATTACCTCTTCCCCTTTTTATAAAAGTTATTGTTTACCTTTTTGTTTCCACCAAAAGTTTAGAATATTAATACCAAGTAAAAGTATATAAGTAGCTGCCCTCACCCATACTGCAAAATCTTTGGGTCGAAGCTGGATTTGAAAACAAGGTATAAATACTCACCATTGTATCGTACCCCGCCCCCACTTGTACGGTGTAATCGCATCATTGCATTTTATTATGACCTACCTATTAAAATATTATGGAAAATACTCACCAACCCCTCTTATTTAACCCCCGTTACAACTAAGTACAGAAGAGTACTATGTCTTCATACATAACTAGCATGTGGGTGTCGCGTAATTTATATGAATTCTGTGGTCTTCTAAATTATAATTTATATGCTAACGTTAGTATTTTGAATGGCTTCTGTTATTACTAATGTAATATGAAAATGTACAGCTGGAAGTTAAGTTTTTATTAAGGCTGGTAATTTCTTTTACAATTGGGATTCTTGAGTCGTATAATACAAGGTGTATATGAGCAAGATGCACGTTATCGCACGGTCTTATTTAAAAAGTCCGTTTATGGTACAGGATGTGAAAATTGCACTAAAGAGGAAAGCAATGTTGTACTATATCTCGCAGTGTTACCAAATGCCACAAGTAAGGAGTCCCGTCCTTCTGAGGTAGCAAGACTCGCAGAATGTGAACTCGTTTACGTTTTATACGCACTGAGGCTGAGCTTTAATTCAAGCATACATTGCTGCTGTTACCGGCTTGCAAAGCCCTCGATACATTAGATTTTATTCCGAATCCCGTTTCAGACTGGGAAAGAAATGGCTTCAGCCTCTCATTTCTCTCCCGGAGTTATTCCACATTCCACTTTGTAGACAAAAATAACTCTTGTCTTTTCATTTGGCCTTTTTGGGTCCCCTCATAGTTTTCATAGATGTTGGTTGGCGCAAAAACATACAGCACCAATTGTGCATTCGGAATGTCCGTCGGTTCTTCCAAAACACTTCTGGGTATAACGGTCTATCTTTCCTTTTTCATTTTTCTTGTTTCAATTTTAGATTTTCGTTTTTATACTTTGTTCCTCATTATTTTCCCGCTCTTTCCGTTTTACATTTACTGACGATGTTTCTTAGAGGTGTACGAAACACCCCGCGTTTAGCAAAATAATGCCCTCGCTCTTTCGTGGAACTATTCCGTTGTACATGTAGGGAATCATGAGTTAGTCCACTTATGCATCTGATGACAGTTAATACCATATAATGCTCATATATTTAAGATTTCACCCGTACGATTGCATTCATTCCTACATGTATGATAGCATATGACGTAATATAGTTAACTTAATAATTAGTCAAGTACATGCATACACTGCCTCATTCTCTGTCTCCTCTTGCCATCTCTGAATTACCACGGCCGCAATGTTTTCATTTCCTTTGCCCCAGATTTTACCCGCTACCCGACGCTCTACGTAATTCCTACGCCCACCCATCGCCTCTTTCCTTCCCAGCACTAAGGCGTGATACTCTGAAATGATAAAGTGACATTAACATTTCTGACACGTTTCCTTTTTTATTTATTAACATGGACCAAGGTTAGGTGGAAGGAAGTATGTGTACCCAGTACCCATCCTATCGCAGTCATGTTTCTGGTATCACTTTGTCAGTCTTACCTACCTTACGCATTTGAAAACACAATTGTCAGACGCAGATTCGATCAACTTACATTAGGTGCTCTTTTAAAACGTGGCTTCTGTCTCGAAGTTCCCCCAGATTGCCGATTAAGACCGCCTCTTTTAACGTATTCACCAATTCTGAAATAAGCACCCTCTCGCAAAGTATCCTATTTTTTTGAATAGGTCGTCATTCTCAAGACAGAGCCTATTCTACGAAGCCACTATCGGTAGTTGGACGCTTTTCTGTAGTAAGCGATTTCTCGAAGATGCTCCCCCGTTCGAAAAATCCCCAATTGTAAACACACGCATGATCTAGAGTAAGCCCTCGACAAAGCACACATGCCACCAAAAGGTCCAAATAGGCCTTGCATAAATGATGCTCCATTCAGGGATATTACCTTCGTGCGAATATATTAAGATACTGGAGTAAGTCTTTCCATGGAAAAGACACTGCCTCTGAAGACCCCAACCCCGAGACCATTGTAATACTACATGTGGTAACCAATCAACAGCTCCATACTTGGATCTCCGTTTCAGACCATCATCCGGATGAACTATTCCCAGTTTCGGCCCCTCTTTCCACATCGCTTCATAACGTGTCCCCGCTCCCCGTTTGAAATTGTTTTGAACTCTCTTGTTTGTGGGTTTTTTATCAACAGTTGTTATAACTGCAGTGTGCGTTTCAGTTATCTTGCTTTACCTGTCAGGCCATGTTGGGTCTTATCTTTTAACGCAGCCTTTTCTTGTAACATGCTTATAATTCGTTTCATTTCTCCGCTTGAAATGCAGAAACGATTTTTGGGGTGTTCGCCGTCTTCCTCTCCATGTTGCCTCATGAGTAAGACCAGCTTCCGAAGTATTCTTTTATGACTAATTATTTTCCCTTAAGACACGCCAAACATCCTTACGATCTGATACTTTTAGGGTAGGTTAGTCCCATCAACAGACCATTTTGTCGGGGAGCAACGTTTCAAAGGCACAAGTGCACACAATCTATTGAAATGCGTCCTAGATTGGTAGAATCATAGTATGAGATTCTATTCTCACATTCTGACCTGGCATGGTTCAGAAACGTGATGGAGCAAGAATGGAAGATGTATATGAAGAAAAAGAGATGGTTGACCGTAGTATGAGGCAAGACGTATTCTCCTCGTTCGTTAGCTACCACTATATCTGTGGTGGGCTTGTTATTCCAGTTCCCAGGGTAAGTGTTGACGACATTCCCAAGCAGTAATGGTAGTTGTTTTACCTACCCGGTAACGTTTAAGGGCTGAGTAAACCTTTCCGCCACTACTTCAGTATTTGTGACACGGACGGTTACCTTTCACGTAAGTATCACACTGACAACTATGACACTCATAGTATCCACACTGGTAGCCACACTAATATTAACCACACTGGCAGTATTCGCACGGACAGTTATCATCCACTTAGACTGTTAAGAATCCCCATTAGTTAAGATTCCAGATAATTAAGACAATTAAGACCCAGCTAATCATCATCAGGACTTTTATCGAGCGTATAGTTACTAAACAGACAACTGTTAAACAGGTAGTAACCTCGGTTACTTGTACCACCCAGGCATGCGCCGCCTAGGCATACACCACCCAGGCATACACCACCCAGGCATACACCACCCAGGCATGCACCACCCAGGCATGCACCACCCAGGCATGCACCACCCAGGTATTCAGCAGGACAATTACCACAATAGACTTGCCATCTTTCATCAGTCGCCCACACGATACTATGGAGCAAGTCAACAGCTGGATCCCCATACTGACAACTGTGTCTAGAAATTGCGACATGTACACTCTGCCTACACCAGTACCAACCCGAGCCACGCATAGTTACCACCACATATATTACAGTTGGAACTACAATTGGATAACGAAATTTCTGTAGTGGGTTTGTGCTTGATGTGTTGATATCGTTCTAAAATTTTTTCAATGTCTTATGCCTTAGATGGCAGATATTTAGTGGCTCGCGTGGTTATTACCTGGGCAATAGTTTGTTGACGAAAGTTGATCAGTTTGTGAAGATCCAACTTGAAAAGTTTTCCGTGGGCACTCGTATTTCGTCTTAGCTCAAATATGCCTGTGCTCATTATTACTTATTTGTGACGTCATTTCATTGCTACTCTGCATTTTCAGATAGCTGTCGTCATCCCAGCAGTGCATCCGGAGAACGAGTAGAAGACAGAAGTTGCTACGACTTCACTAGATGGCTAACTTAAGTCATGCCTGGATCCGAACGTCCGAAGTAGTACTACCAAACATCAGATGGTTTATGGTTTTCGAGTAATAGAATTCCTGGACTAATTTATGTAAATTAACAACTCACCTTGTTAGTGGTTAACGGCAAAGATATAGTAACTGCATAATCACAAAGAGAAACCGAAGGAGCTTGCCCCCCATGTCAGTTTCATTAATATATTTTTGGGTAAAGTCGATATGTGTTTTATGTGCTTATTTTACATTGCCTGTGGAGATCCGCTCTCGTTTACTTTCGTTCTTCGCTCCTCGACCTGCCTTGTTTCTTGTACAATCAATTTTTAGAAAATGGACACCTTTGGACAATGGCTTTATTTAGCGGGTTCCTTCTGCTGACTTTTTACGCTAGATACTGGTCTTATCTAACTGTTACGATCAAAAAAGATACTGAGATATAGTTTGCATTTGTGAGGATTTGTCCGTGCGCTCCAAACGATTTGATTTGCCAATTGTTGGGCAACAAGGGAGATACATGAGAATATTTGTTTGTTTTGTACCACACATCAACTTGACACCCATTCAATTTCTTAATGAGATGCATGTTGATAAGAAACACTAACCAAGTGTAATATCAAAGATCATGCAGTGTTTTATAGGCTTTATGATTTGCGGGAGGCCTTTCAAAAGCGACCACTGTGAAAGGTTGTCCTTTGGAAGGATTTTCATTGTCGACTTTTTGATTTTACGTGGAGAGGTCACTAGGCTAAAATTCCGTTAAGAACATTCAGTAGATCTTGTTTAGGCAAAAAAGGTTGGCAGTTTGTTTGTATCACGATGGCGCAGGACTTAGATAGCTATTATCATATTATTCGTTAGTTATAGTGTATCTAAGCTATCTCGAAAAATATGTTCAAATTCTTCCGAGTCTATTGTAGATGCATAATAAGGTAAGCAATAAACGTGTGTGTAGAAGGATCCAAAGAGATGAAGGGATGGCGGAAAGAAGAAGCTCCGCAAACCATAGCGGCACTCTCCCCAAGTTCAATACAATATGTCATATTGGCGCAAGTGGTATGATAAGAGAGGGTAAGGCAGTGCCGGACATAAAGATTCATCCTGTTCCCGTCATCCTTGAGTCATGTACCGTCCGTTCCCCAATTGTTAACCACGAATCTTCTTGTAGGGAATGTGTACGCCTTGAATGGTTGAACCGCAACCTAACAATCGGTCGCTGCGCACAGCGAGTTAAGTGTGCCTCGAAACAAGTAAGAACTAAGCTTCCAGAACACGAGAAAACAGTTTTGCATGCCAACAAAAATTTCTTCCCAGCCGCTTCTGCTCTTTAGATAGAGCTCGTATCACTTGGATTTAAGCAATTGGGTGTATGCCTTTCTCAGGACAAGAATAGATTGTGTGTTTCTGCCCCGCGAACCTACATTTTTCATCTTAGGGACTCCCAGCTTTAGATTTTAGTATTATAGTATCATTTGGCCTTTATTCTCTTCTTGCTGTAATTTCAGGAGTAGTCACAACCCTTTCATTTAGCCATTTTGTCATTGCACCTGTAATTATCATTCCTCGAGTTCCTATTTTTTATCTAGTGGTATCAGCAGTTGTAAAATTTGCTTTAGTGGTTATTGTGTTCAGTTTTGTTGTCCAAAACAACGGAAAAACAGTTGGTCTTATTACAAAGTAGTTGTTTTGTCTAGGACTGTGAAAGCAGAAAGAAAACTTGAAGGAACCGTTTGTTCATAGCATAGTTAATCAATACCGTTGTAATAAATGAAATCCCTACAGATGTGCAACTTTAATGGTGCGTAGGTTTCAGCATAGGAATATTTATTGTCTCTGTACATAGTACATTGGTATAGTAGATTAGACGACCCCCATCCCACCCCATCCCACTCCATCCTGCCCTTTGTTATTTTCCAACGAAGGTGCACGTGCAGTATTTCACTGCCCCCTCTAATTTTCCCACCATTCAGGTGCTCAAGGAATTCCCCGCTGCACTTCATATCTTGAACCTTTGTTGTTTGGTTGTGGTCTGCAGTTGTCTACTATTTCCTGTGTATTTAGTAGCATGGATCATGGTCTTGCCCTGATTTAGTGCATGTCTCTACCAGTCGTTTTCTTTCTCCTTCATCATTGTTTCACTCGGAGAGGACCGTTTCCACTGATCTCTAAAAAACACTGAATCGAGCATCTTCCGTCTCAAAGTGAGGTCAGCCGTCACACAAAGCTTGTCAACAATGTGACGCAACATGGCGGACGTTCCCGCGCTATTTTAACTAATGGGGGCCAGTAATCGCGACTACAGTTTTTCGTAGTTGGAAACAATGGGAAGCTCGATCCAGTCTTTTCTAGAGATCAGTGACCGTTTCCCATTTGGGTCCTTAACGCTTAGCAGAATTTTTTGCCGAATACAAATGACTTAAATGTTTAGTTGATTTACATTTTGGCAGCTTTGTTTCACCCAAAAGCGGTGGTCCCCAAAGCTTTCATGCTAAAACGCAGCCTTAATGCCCCATATGCCCTCATGAAACCATCCACAGTCTGAGTTTTGTATTGGAGAGCCTCAAGTCGAGAACAATTTAACTATGTAATACCGAGGCACTCATATGATTTTACAAAAAAGATAACAGTTCTAAAAGCAGACATTCGCGCCGTGATTGTAATGTATATCCCCTCACCTCTTACACTCTACCTCCACCTCACCGGGGTGACCCGTTTTAGTAACTGCTGCTGTCAATTATTCAGGTAGACTTTAAGCATCCATTACGGGCCAATAAATAGTGTAGTTTTATATCGATGGGAATATAGATTGGTCTAGTGGTGTTGGGAACCATATATTAGTGACGTCGACTCGACGTTGACGTTCTATCGACTCTGTTGTTTGAGAAAGGCGCTAAGCCCCTCCCCTAAGAACAGGGCCTATGGTAGTCGCAGGCCACACGAATACTTTTCTGGACCATTCAAAAATACGCTGGTAAACGTGTTTGAAACGAGACGATTGCAAGAATAGGCAAAGCAAAAGTTGTCCTGGTTCCTTTTCTTTGTTCTGAAGTGCTAGTGGATTAATGGATTGCTAACCCACTCGAGTGACTTACGTAGCATATAATGTGCATTCACACTCGTTTTAGGTAATAAACGTCCATTATCCTAAACGTCCCTGTTATGTACATCGCTTGAACTTTCTATGGTACCCATTTATCTAGCCCCCTACTTTTCAAACGCTTTATGATATGTTGTAGTGCCCCCTTATTCCACCCTAGCTTTGTTTTCGGATGCTTTCTGCAGATAATTAGTTCGTATTCTGAAGAATTTAGCTTCCAAATTACCTTAGTTCAGTGGTTCCGGATCCGGGATACTGGTATCGTTTAGGGTTGTCAAGAATGGGTACTCTCACGACTAATTTTTAAGTCGGTCATGGTTTTCAGCATTGGCGAGAATCGAAACGAAATCGTGGAACGAACTCAGTGTGTATGTAGACAAGAATGTCTTTTGAGAATCAACCACGTTTTTAAAGAACTAGTTTTTGCTTGATAATTGTAGCTTTCCCATTGATTGAACTACTTTGCTACAGTTATTTTAGCAATATTCCATGCCGTAATATTACATTTAACATAAATGGTTTTTCTTCGTTTTTTTTAATTTGGGAGGAGGGATACCAGGAGATAGAATATATTAGAGGTAGCAGGAGATAGAATATATTAGAGGTACCAGGAGACCAAAACTCGGGGGAAAATTGCTTCATTTAAAACTAGTTGCTTTAGTTTAACGGTCTAGGCTAAGTTTTCATTAATCAACTTATTTTGCGGTTTTAGTTTGGAATTTCGTAAGCTGATGACGCACGATGCGACACTGTAATCCAGCCACATGGAGCCTAGTTGCAAGCAGCCCCATGCATCATGCATGCGCCTACGTGTAGCCTGGCTGTAAGCTGCGGTAGCTTGAAGGTTTTATCAGTTTAGATTCCAGGCCACAATCTCATGTAAGGAATCGATTGAAATGAAGGCCGGTCATCATATGACAAACTAAACATCATCATCGGGCCCTTGTTACTGTGTTGACCAAACGGCAAATTGTGATAGATTTCTGCCGTGTAACCTGGTGTATAATCAACTACATTAGGTTCCATTTTCATTCTTGTAGTTAGCTAAGGTTTTTTCATTTTTGTATGACTTTATCTAAAATTGTTGTTGTTGCTGTTGCTGTTGCCGTTTTTGTTGTTGTTTAGTTAACAAACTTGAAGATCCTTAAAATATCCATAAAAATATCCATTCCCTTGGTAATTTTCTTTTAAGTATGTAAAGCCGATCGATACTGAAGTATTTTATGTCCATTGTAGAAGGTTCGAAGATTTAGGCTTTCATTTGAACCAACCTTGCAATGGGGAGGGAAAGTGATGACGTCACAAATCACAAGTTTTGGATATGATACGACCCTATATGTAGTATATAGTGTTTAATCAAGAGGCGTTTGAATCTCGAAAATCTCTGGTCAAAACTCTGTTAATATTCCTTGATTCCTTACCTTGGGAACCGACATCAAATAATAAAGTTTGCTAGAGAAATTAAAAACTTTGAAGCTGATATCTCGATGCTGGGAAAGGGTTTCACACTCAGTTATGGCCATTGACGTTCTTACTAATAGGGCAACATAAACATTGAGTAGGTCTACTTTTTCCATAATTAAAACACTTCCAAAGTCGTGCCGTCATACTTTCCCTCCGCATAGAGTGCCATGATAGTAGAATCATTTTTAAAGTAAAAAGATGCCCTAAAGCTTCAGCTTTTAATTTTTTCTGTCGAGAGGCCACAAAACGTACACCGTGAACAGTTTCTATTGTTACACGTATATGGAGCCTCTTTGCAAGTCATCAGGATTTTTTACCTTGCAAGGGTTTTATTTGTTCAATACTGATGAGCTGTTGCAATCATTGTAAGGCAGAGAACGCTCAGTCACCTCATTATTATGGTTCAATCCCAACTTTCTTTACCAGTTCGAAATGTTACTTATTTGAAAGATAGTTGTTGACGGCCAAACGTACCGATTATCAACCTGTTTTAACTGGAAGACTTACATACCCCTTCCTCACCAGTATTTTCAAAGACGACGGCTGTACGTCATTGAAATGTGTAGTTTATGTGCCTAAAAACCTCTGCATCGGTATTGACGTCTGGTATATTAGTTTCTAACATCGGACCTTAGCCCAACATGACAGGTTAAGGACAGAAAGATGGCTGAGTGATTTGCTTTTACTCATCGATTACCTCCTTTTTAGCTAGTTTCCTAGTTTCTAGAAATAGGTTTGCAATGCATCCTGTGTAATATTCGTTTAGTTGTGGATGCGAATGTGCGGGGTAACCATTTGTTTCTGTAACTTAAAGGGTACTAGTATTGCAATTGCTTCATTGTAGTTTATGTCGCCAGTAACAAATTTAAAAGATTTTAAGTGTAACACTGATAATGGAGGAACATGGAGATATTATCAATTTTCACATCTCATTTTCGCATCAATCATGTTTCTTTCTAAAGTTGATGAATGGCACACGAGACCACGCGGTGGCCAGCTACCTACAACGCAATACCGAGCACCAACGTGTGTCATTGATAATTGTTAGCCAGCTACGTTTAGCCTGGCCGTAAGGAACCGTAGCTTTACGATCAGATTTGTTTTGATATTCAATCAAATGACAGACCAGAACGACATCGTCAGACCCTTTTCACTCCATTAACTGTAGGTAGTTGATGCCACATTTGATGAAATTAAAGAAGGTTGTGAATTGATCATATTGGTTGAGTTATTGAAATATGTTTTCTACTATTGGGGGATTTGGATGAATGTAGAATTGACTATTTTTTAGGGACTTGAATTTGAATTGGCAATTATTAGGCAAAAAGTTTGAGTACCCAGCAGCCCCCCCCCCCTCCTCCCGTTTCTCCGAACTTCTGTAACATGAAACGTGTAAAGTGTCATTTTGAATGGGCTTTTGACAAGTTAAGGAGGTTCATCAAAAATCCAATTCAGATACGAATTTCCCAGGAAATTTCAAAATGAATAGAATGGTGCTATCGCTTGATTGTCATTCAGGTAAAAGCGAACCTATTTAGCATAATTCTTCCTTTTTATGTAATGTACTCGATACACGACTGTTTCTATTGAGCAGTAAAAATCTTCTTGCCAAACTATGTAACTTTTACTTTCACTTAAGAACTTCCCAACTGAAGTTTGTTCAAGCCAATGGCCGCGGATATGAATGAAGCAATTCAAACAAGTTTGGGTGTATTTTGCCATTGGAACCCTTACTTTATCATGAAAAGATTATAATAGCCGGTTTGGAAGAAGCATAGAGCTTTTACATGGCGGGAAAATTTTTAATAAGGACCATTTAGGCCCTATTTTGTAGCCCACCTCAGGCCTTCCACTTTGGCTTATCGCCCTGTCCCCCTCTGCTATCAGGAATTCTTGCATACTCTGCTGATGTTTCTCATCGGTATTTCAGCATTAGTGTTTACCACCACAGGACTTAATGAAACTCATGTTAAATATCGCCGTTATTTGAGACAATCAATAGTGTAGTGTCATAAGAGATGCATAGGTCGTGATCATGTAAATTTATGCTACTTCTTGATTGCCTATTATTCTATTCTAAAACAATTAGTTCCACTGCAACAACACTTACCATCCACTAGCTGAGAGTTTAAAAATTGCACAACACCTCTCAGAAATTGATTTGAAAGGCACATGAGTGCATTGGGGGGAAAGTTGTGTCTTTGTCAGTCTCAGTTGCATAAACGTGCTTACAGCGAGATTGAATTCCCCAGTCTTGATTGTTGGAAATATGTATCAAGCATTTAAAAGCTGTATTGTGAGTTTTCTAACCGGTTTGTAGATTTCAGAAGAGAACAAATAAAATTAAAATTGCCTGCCCCAACCTTGGACTTGGTAATGGCACACAGTCCAGACTGTTTCCAAATCGACCTCAGTGCATTGTAGCATGACATGGTCACCAAGAAAGGCTATTCTGACGATACGTTTGTAGGTTTTTAAAAGAAAAATGGTCATATGCGAGGGATCCAAACTTGTCACAATATGGCAGAAAAATGACGTCCCTTTTTGATGGAACCAAAGCCCATGAGTTTTATTTCCCCTGATAAAGCATACCAGAACAAAATATTGAAACCAGCAGATTGGTACACACAAAGTTAGTCAGTTACGGCTGAATGCTGATATCAACCAGCTGCGCATCAGCAGTAAGTTTCAGGGGAACATTTCATAACATGGTCTAACATGATGGGAAAATGCGAACTACTGTTACGGTTACGGTGGATGACTGAGATAAGTAAACTACCTGAGTAGTCACTAGGGTCAAGTGGAATACAGGAACTTTTTACATTTTCTAAAACTCGTAGAAAAACACATTTCTTGCATAAAAACTTTCTGTTGAGCAACAACGCACTCGGCAATTTTCTGAACACTTAGCTTTTTCCTGATCTACTGTAGAAAGCGAAACTTAGTTTTGGAGAATTGATTTTATGCAAAGAGTTAGGGTCCGCGGCCCTGGTAACTCACCCCTAGCGCTGCTCCTCGAATGCACATATGTTTGCTTATAGATACACTGTTTGTACCTCCTCCTTAAATACAATTCACGAAACTCTATATGCACCGAAGTACTCCAACAGATGTTATATGTGAAAGAACACAATATATGAAAGCCAAACCCTGTTCATTAGCAGAATGATGCAGCAATACAAACATCAATCTGTTGAAGTGCTTACTAAACTGTGTTGACTCCGATTTAAACTTGTTAGCTGATGCGAGGTAAAATGATGAAGACTCACTGTCATGGGACAGCCATCATCTGACTTGTCTACACATCAGAGTTATTTATTCTGGATTCTTCTAGAACACCCTTTAACTTTCAAGAACATTTTACAACTTTTCAGAACATTCTGTTACCTTCCAGAACATTCGATAATGTTCTGCCAAGTTCTACAGGTTTCTAGAACCTTCCAGAAGTTTCTATAGAACACACTAGAAATGTCCAGAATGTTTTAGAATATCCTACGACATTCTAAGGCGGTCTGTGTAAACAAGCCGAATTGTATATAAGGCAGGAAGGCAGCCATTTATATATCTTTCATCGAAGAAATTAATATAAGCTGCAAATAGAATGATCAATGATCTGGTAATAAAATATATAATATTGAGCAATCTCTTACCTCTGTGGAATACAACACTTACCACGGAAGCAAATATTACAAATACTTTTATAAAAAACGCAAATACTACAGAAAGAACGGAACTAAATTTACATCCTGTTATTTCTCGTACTCCAATCTTGCCACTAAATACTCGATGGTAACCTAACCAACCCTTCTAAGAACCAGTATTTGAATGTTGGCATAAAATACTGGACGTCCAAATACACTTGCTTGTATATTACAACTAGAAAATATCGGATGATAACAAGGAACAATTTCATGCCTATGCTTTGACGTCATCTAAGCTCATGCCAAGTGGAACGCAACTCTTAACATATATGCTCTTGAAGTATGGCACGAGTAAGAGTGTGAACGAGTGTCAAAATTTAATCATTACGTGATGTATAGACTTTATGTTGCACACTCCTGAACGTAAATTTGTCTTTAGCAAAACATATCGGGTTATCCAATACATCCTCATGTTTTTTAAGGAGAAGTATGACAAGAGTCAAAAACAAAATGGAAATTATGCTCATGTGGACCGGAGAAAGGTCATGCTTATAAATAGAAATAAAAAAGGTATGTATCTGTTAAAATCGGCAAAGGAAGATGTGATCTGTCTGAAAAATTTGAGAGAGTGGCGTCCAACTATGTGTAACATGTGTATTCAAGGCCAACTGTCTGGAAAGTTAAGAGAATCAAACGAATGAATGACGTTACAGTTGTTTCCAAGCCAATTTATTGTTGCTTTTTACTTCTTATACGAGACGACTTAGAGAGCACATAGATTTCTTTATTCCTACATTCGTTTTCTAAAAGTAAATTTGGAAGGAAGCTTTTTCCTGAAACATTTCCAGGCTAAAGGAGGTGGGGCATTATTCTGCACTATGCCGACGCTCCTAACAAAATAGATACAAATACTGCTCACGAGATATTAAACTGTTTCATTTTTCGACCCTGTCTGGTGTCACACGCAGCCCAGCCATCAAGTACAGCAAAATCAAACCTTCAATATAAGCAATTTTCTGCAGTAAAATTATGACAAAAAAATTCAACCTGTTCATTTTCTCAGTCTATTTAAAAAAATGGTTTCAGATGTGCTGCCTTGGTCAGGACTTCTCATAATAGGATATGGAAAATGTAAGAATGATTTCGGTTTCTAAGAAAAATTCACTGTAACGAATAAACAGGTTTGGGTTTGCATCGGTAAAAATGCGAATGGATGACACACGGAAAGATAAACTCAATCATGAAATCAGCGAAGATTACTTCTTGGAGGAAAGTGAAAGTGTTCTTACTACACTGTTTATAGTTCATGAGGGTTTTTTGCTTTGTTGATACTCCATATAGTTGGAGTGCTATCAAACAGTATCCTGGCCGTTTT
This sequence comes from Carybdea cf. marsupialis auct. non (Linnaeus, 1758), assembly GCA_010016065.2. Taxonomy (NCBI): domain Eukaryota; kingdom Metazoa; phylum Cnidaria; class Cubozoa; order Carybdeida; family Carybdeidae; genus Carybdea; species Carybdea cf. marsupialis auct. non (Linnaeus, 1758). The sequence goes on from JAAAKL020003726.1 coordinate 19,517, forward strand.
GATGGTAAAGTCCAGGTTAGCATTTTAAAATCGTCCATCCGCGTTTGGATAGAATAGTACCTAGTTCTGTTAGTTTACCAAAGTGAAAAGAAGATTTAAGCAAAAGTATGTATTGTTTCTAACGAGCAGAAGACTTTGAAATCCCCACAAGAATCTCTGATTTGAATAAATTAAGGCGAATCACAAACAGTGTTAAGTTACAAACGCCATTTGTGGTAGAGATTCCCGATGGGACCGTTACACGCCAACTCGAAGGATAGTTAACTGGAATCCAGAGAGATTCTCGATCTTAAGACGACTATATATTTTTTCCGCATTTGCAACATTGAATAATAAGTAATTACATCCGCCTCACTATCTAGCATCAACTCAACCATGTATAAGAAAAGCGCATAATATCTGACATTAATATTCGAAAGAAAATTCACCCAAAAGAAATTTTTGTTTCCATAACGTTGCAGTTTATGTCTCCGTATGGCTAAAAGCTATTTGTTTTGTTGATCACAGATTTCTTGATGGCTGGTAGCCCTGTATTACGTCTTTCAAATATTCGGGAATTTTTTTATTGACACACATACAAATCAAAAATATAATTTATAACTTTGTTTGATACTCCATTGGAAGCCAGTGGAGCTCTATCGGCAGAAGGGTTACGTGGCTGTACTTTCTGCAACAACGTCCCAGTCTAGCAGCACTGTTTTGAATAGTTGGAAGATCTTGGATATATTTTTGGCTGGCCGAACAGAAGTTTATTACAATAGTGTATCCTTGAGATAACAAAAGCGTGGATCATTATTTTTGCAGACTTCTCAAACATGTAATTTCTTATCCGACTGATGCTTCTTAAGTGAAATCAGGCTGATTTACATATACTGTTTACCTGAAGACAGAATTCACAGACAGCGATGCGTCAAAGACGACTGCTATGTTTTTGACTGATGTTGAAGATTCTGCATTTTCTCCACAGATTGAAATTGACTTAATAGGTAATGGGGTACCATGTCGTTCGTTCATAAAAATTACCTCTTTTTTACCCCTATTCATTTTGAGCAAATTACGAGATATCCATTTGTTAATATCTTTTTCACATGCCTCTGCTTACGCTTCACATTTTCTATCTCTTTTGATTTACATAATACGTATATTTGGGTGTCATCTGCATACGTTGTATATTCAGCATCAGCAAGAGCAGACATATACAGTAAATATAAAATTACTCCAAGTACGGAACCCTGTAGGATTCCGAAAGAAATATTCCGCATAGTGGAAAGACTGCCATCCACGCAGACATATTGCCTCCTATCTGATAGGCAAGATTTAAAACAGGTAAGAGGCACAGCTCGCGAACCAAATCTAGTAGAAAGCCTTCAAAGCTAATTATGAGATTCAAGGAGTCAAAGCAGCAAACAAAAATCGAGTAAGATAAGAATCACTGACTTACTGTTGTCTAATGCGAGTAGGATGGTGTCGTTGTGTGCTTCTAAGAGAGCAGTTTCTGTGCTTTGATATTCTTTATACGCCGATTGGTAAATTGTCGCTTAAATCATGTTCGGTGATATTCTTCTTTACTTGGTATGCCACTGCTTTCTCGACTGTATTAGATAAGAATTAAGATTTATATGGGTCTACAGTAGTTGAACTCCACGTGCTCCAGAGAGGGCTTTTTGATCGAGAATCAAGAGCAGTAGTCTTTAAACTTGTAGGTTTATTTCCTTTTAGTGGAGAAAGATTTACAATCTTAAATGTACTGTACATCTCTTTATGACGATGGACTCTATAGTCTATATTGACGTATGAGTGTTCGACTGTTTAATCAGCTCAGTAAACTAATCAGTAAACTAGAGCAGAGAATATGAAACTGTTTCATAATGTCTGATTAGAGTAAAATGACTTAGTAGACCACAATCACTTGTACCCTTCATGTACTCTTCAAGCATATTCAGCGTAACACACTCACTTGTACTCTTCATGTACTCTTCAAGCATATTCAGCGTACCACACTCACTTGTACCCTTCATTAATTCTTCAAGCATATTCAGCGTACCACACTCACTTGTACTTTTTGCGCATTCTTCAAGCATATTCAGCGTACCACACTCACTTGCACTCTTCATGTACTCTTCAAGCATATTCAGGGTACCACACTCACCTGTACTCTTCATGTACTCTTCAAGCATATTCAGCGTACCACACTCACTTGTACTCTTCATGTACTCCTCAAGCATATTCAGGGAACCACACTCACTTGTACTCATCGTGTACTCTTCAAGCATATTCGGCGTACCACAAGCACTTGTACGCTTCATGTACTCTCCAATCATATTCAGCGTACCACACTCACTTGTACCCTTGATGTACTCTTCAAGCATATTCAGCGTACCACACTCACTTGTACTTTTTGCGTATTCTTCAAGTATATTCAGCGTACCACACTCACTTATACCCTTCATGTACTCTTCAAGCATATTCAGTGCACCAAACTCACTTGTACCCTTCATGTACTCTTCAAGCATTTTCAGCGTACCACACTCACTTGTACTTCTCGCGTATTCTTCAAGCATATTCAGCGTACCACGGTCACTTGTACCCTTCATGTACTCTTCAAGCATATTCAGCGTACCACACTCACTTGTACCCTTCATGTACTCTTCAAGCATATTCAGCGTACCACACTCACTTGTACTCTTCGCGTATTCTTCAAGCATATTCAGCGTACCACACTCACTTGTACCCTTCATGTATTTTCAAGCATATTCAGCGTACCACACTCACTTGTACCCTTCATGTTCTCTTCAAGCATATTCAGCGTACCACACTCACTTGTACCCTTCATGTACTCTTCAAGCATATTCAGCGTACCACACTCACTTGTACCCTTCATGTACTCTTCAAGCATATTCAGCGTACCACACTCACTTGTACCCTTCAT
>JAAAKL020003727.1:0-21534 GCA_010016065.2 Carybdea cf. marsupialis auct. non (Linnaeus, 1758)
ACCACGCTTAGATCAAGCTGAAGTTAATGTAAAATAAGTATCCTTTCAACTATCTTCTTGTGTAATCGTACATTCCCTAAATGTTTTTTTATGGCATATATACAGTAGTCCTCGACTGGTTTAACCAGTTGTGATCGACTGAGGTAATCCCAAACAGTCGAAGTCGAAGTCAGCATCAACGCCGGATCTACTGTACAGGTAGGAACTCGTTTGTAGCGTTCAGCTGTTATCGCCCAGTTGTGCCATCAGATACTGTGATCACTTTTTTATTTGATGTAATATACACTAGAACGGTGCTAAAAGCTAACAGCAAATTTTATCGTGCCTTCCTGTCACGCCTTGCCGCGCCGCCGCCCTTACATAAGCATAGCATCATTTTATCTCGATGCATTCTATTGTCATGAGCAAATTTAATCCCCGCTTTTTTGTTGAAATGTCAAAGCTGAGACATGAACCATTGAGCTGTAAACGTGCAAGCAGAGTACTCGATGTTATTCAATCCAGCACGTTTAGTTATAACAAGTAAAAGAAGAGAAAGTTGCTAGCAGTGACATTTTAGATGGATTAAATTCTCTATGAATTTTTCACTCGCAAGCAGGGATACGCTTGGGGGGCTGTGGGGCTTGGGCTCCCTGAGCTCTGAATTTCGTGAGAATGAGGGGGGCTCTGGGGGACCAAAGTGTAATTCTTGAATATCTTACAAACTCTTAAGCAATTATAGATATTGCTGCTTATCTAAACGTAAAGGAAATTTTAGACAAATTTGATACGAAATTCAAAGATATTCAGTTCCATACATACTGCTCTCGCTCCGATTTATTCAGTCCCTCATTGATAACACAAATTCTAGAATTTTGAAATCTGACGATGATGGAGCCTTAATTCACTTGTGATTCTATTCCCTGAGACGTGGAGCCAAGTTGTCACTGTACCTTGAAATGAGGGAGAAGAAATCTTAATCAATGATATTCTCCATGTCTTTAAGGTTTCCTACACGATCTCCCAGGTTATTGGCAAATTTAGGGACTTTGTTAGCAATACCAGGTGTGTAGCTGAATTGATAGCTACCTATTTACCAAATGGACTTCTAAACAGAAGCAGAGGCAGAAAGAGGTTTCTCCCAAATGAATCTAACTCACTCATTCATTGAGATTAAGACTCGCCACTTCGAACGTTTCGTGTCTCATGTTTATTATCGTCAATGGATCACCCGCGCGCTGTGAGAGAATGGATCCCAAGACATCGTTTTGTCATAGACACGCAGGTCAAGACTAAGAAGAGAGAAACCGCCTCTGATCTGATGTCAGTTCAAAAAGATTGGTTTAATCGAATTTATTAATGTAGCTTTGAATGCTAATTTGATATTTGTACGGCATTTTGTAAGGTTTGCGTGGTTATCAACATAAGAGACGTTCCCTTCCCTCTAAACTAGAGAAATAAGCAATAATCAGTTATTTTTACTGCTTCACGTAAGTTTATTTTTAGACGTTTCTTAATTATATCATACCATTCTGTTAGGCTTGACCTTCAAGAAGCGATGAAATTATGAATATGCATATAAACCTGTTCCGCATTTCGTCTATTTTGCTAGCTTGGGGCTCTCCACCTCTAAATGTAGGAAAACACCCCTGCTCGCCAGTAGCTTCACTATTATCGTTGTATTCCCGAAATATCTAACACAGACGCTCTTTTCAAATTTTAGCATGCCGTAAGGGTTTGGTTCACATAAATAATAAAGCTTACTCTACATCACTGCGTTGCGCAACGATTTGTTTCTACATATGATCTACTCGTGTCTTGATAAATACAGGGTCCTTTTTTTTGAAATTGATTTAATTATAATCGTTGGCAGTTGGTTTTTTTTCATGGATTGCTGTTTACTTCGTCTCAATTGAGATAGGTTTTGTTTTTTTTAAACAGAATTTAGTAGCAGACATTTGCAGACACCGAGAAAACAGAACAAAACTAATTCTGAAAACAGAGGATACGGTGGCTGTCTCAGTCGTTGGTATTCATTAGAACCTCGCTTTGATATGAATGGCAAAAGTTAGATAAAACGTTCTCGTTGAAAGTGGTCTTGTTATCATCCTAGATGGTATAAGGTAGGTCTTGCTTGCTTGATAAAATTGGACATCAAGGTTAGAACTTTTTTCTCTGCAATTGCCCGAATATCGCGTAGGCCCACATCATACGTCTCTGAGGTTAACTCTATACCGTTCACACAGCAAGTAGGTTAGGAGTGTAAACACTCTGGGACACTGGAGAAAGTTGACGTACGAAGTAATTCTCCTATTGATAGCTTTGTACTGCTCTAGGTATGTACAAAATAGAAAATTTAAGAGTACTTCGCACTGAATAGGAGTGTGTAATTAGATGATCTGTTGGTATTCTGCATACCTTCTTTGTCCATCTTTAAAGTGGCACAAGAAGTATGCTTTGCTACATGATAGATCTAAGGATGAAGGCCACGTACAGAATGGTGCATACTTCAGTCATGAAAGTCTGATCTGTAATATTAACAGACTCGTCAAATCCAGGACTATTTGTAGACTGTTACCTTTGATACTTTTGGAGAATAATCTTACATTGTGATGTTTTTAGACACAATCATAGGTATAATTCTCGTTACTGATCATGAGGGTTTACTGCAAAATGTTGACGTAATATGAGGACAGATATCTTTTTCCTAACTGTAGCTTACAAAGATGTACGAGTTGTGAGCTGGACTAATTCCTACCTCAAGGTGTGGTAGAACAAATTTGTACTGCCAATCAAAAATGTGTTCGGGAAGAGGACGTATAATTAAAAAGACAAAACCATTTTATTACAAATAAAAAACGTAAAAATATTATAGCATCCCTCAAAATAAGGAAACCGAAATCTTAGATGCCTGGTCAAGGTAGAGGCACAAAGCTTCATAGTTCAAGAAGTCATATTGGTGGTTTGCATTAGTACCAGTACTGGAAATGAAATGTTATTCATTTAACAGCCACCTCGGGTTTCAAGAGCAAAAACATCGCTACTAAGCAATGTGACTCTGTTATAAGTCAGCACTTGCTCGAAACCCAGACTGTACAAAAATGTATACGGACGGCATCTTCCATATCATAGGTATGCCTAGGTCTGCCATTTACTTGGCCGTTCTGGTAAAGGCAAGAAAGCAGAAAGAATTTGTCATTAGACTTTTCGGTCGCTTAATTGATTCTACGGACACTGATTGGTCAAAACAACATCAATTTGTGACACGGTCACAGCTTTGAACTTTGGCTATCACAGAAGTTTTGAAGGTGAAAATCAACATACAACGTGGTACGAATGTGATTTTAAGCCTCACTTTGAATCAGTTCAGGAAAATGAACTTCATCCAATGAGTTCTTCTTTGATTCAATCATTGGAGATCGCAGCACAAACCGTAACACGCGCATGAGCAAACAGAACATCTATAAAGTCGCGCTCGATAACTTAATGTAAACTAGCCGTTCATTCCGTCGGGAGCCTTTATTTAATCTTGGCGCATAGTTATTGCGGCAGTCGATGTCGGCGTCATTAGGGATGAGAAGCATCCGCTGGCAATGCCCACTACCTCAACCTTACTATCAAGCTCTCAAAACACATACACACATAGTGGGATAGAAAACTTGATTTCTGCCTTCATCTCGTCCCCGGCAGCTTCTTCAATACCTCCGACTAATTTTCATCTAACACCCACTCTAGCAGTGAAACATTGGGCAGTTTCCCGAACATAAGGCTGCATATGCAAAACATGCCCAGACAAAGAAAATAATCTTTGGTATAAAATGCCAAAAGTGCAGAAATGTTGTCATGTCTTCCTGTTTCATTCTAATCCATCATCTACGTGTATTGTATTAACAGAATTTGGACGCATAAGAAAACAAGAAAAATACCCAATAAACGAAAACGCAAAGGATGACATATGTTTACTGCCTTAAGCTTTAAAATGTCATAACGATATTTTAAAATAAATCAAGGAACACGAAAGCACCTGCTGCCAAACAAAAGCTGCTAATTCTTTTTATCCATCCTGTACATATCTAAGTTTGTTCTCAAACCAACACGTTTTATGGTAATTTAAGCTTCAACGTGATAGAAAGCGAGAATCTGTGTCAAAACATTCGACGCACATCAAATGGAAATAGAACAGTTAAATGTTTGTGCAGTAAAGAAGAATGAAAGGAGGCTCTAACGATCATTTCCAGATTGGTCAACGATGTCAGCACAAAACTACACGAACCGTAAGATAAGAAGCTAAGTAGACCATAGACATTTTCTCCGAGTTTACACAACGAGGATCAGCTACTGTATGCGGATGAAAAGTATGACGTCACGATTTTGAAAATGTTTGAATTATGGAAGAATTACTCAAGTTTCATGCTTCCCTATTAGTAAGAACTTCAATGGCCAAAACTGAGAGTGGTGCCCAACATCGAGATATCAGCTTCCAAAGTTTAAATCTCTGTAGCAAAACCTTATTATTTTATGCTGGATCCTAACATAAGGACCCAAAGGATATTAAGAGAGTTTTGACAAGATATTTTTGAAATTCAAATGCCTGTAGTTTCAACATTATATATACTACAGGTCTGGCGTTTTGAGATAAAGCCTATTTCGGGGCTGCCAATAGATTTCTGCAGTCAAATTGTACTATTTCCAAACCTTTTGATTTGTGACGTCATACATGTCCCTCTGCATTGATCATGGCCCAGCTTTCTTAGATTTGCAAGAATTGCCCAACACAGTTCCCTCAAAATGTTCTTTTCTTCAGAACAATATGCAGCATTAAATTTCTGTCTCATGGCGATAAGCTCAATCCTACAAGGCGACGGTTAATAGGGTCACTTTAAGATTAATGCAGGCACGTAGAAACGTATTCTAAAGCGAGAGGCATCTTAGATATGGGCGTGGCTCTTTTACTATTTGCAACGAGTCAATGACTTTTATTTCGAGCATAATATCTCCCTATCATTGTTTCCCCAATTGTTTATGTGCCCTTCCTTTCTTCATTGGTTTTCCACTAAAATTTGGTAAAGATTCTGTGGGTCATATAAAACTGTTAGACCCATGGAACTTATTTATTATTCTTCAGCTTTGTTCTCTCCTCCCAGAAAACTGGACCTTGATGTTTTTTGAAATATACTGGATATGAATATTAAACATGTCACCTTAACATTCGATATAACTTTGATTCTTGTATCCATTACAAATAGTTAGTTTAGGCACGGGTGCTTAAAATCACGCAATTCTAAACACTGAAGTCACTTACCATACAGGGTAACCATGCACCACTCTTACGCATTCAATTTCACCTACCTATTTGCACTACGAGGCGTCCGAAATTAAACATCATCGCTCCAAAGAAACCCATCTTTCACACACTATATGGCGTAGAAATGTATTTAAAGAAAGAGGAACGGATAGCTATATCAAGTCACAAATGTGGAACTATCATGAGCTGATCCGGAAACTCACACCTTCAGCTCATCGTATAAAAGCGCTAATTATGTATTATATATCTAAAGGGGTCTTAATAATATGTTTATTGCAGCACGAATAACTGCTAAAATCTGTAATTAACTTTAATCCAATGACATTCTATTTGCCTTGCTAAGTTTTGCTTTATCTCCTGTAACGAAAGGTCACCATGTACCGCAATAGAGGAAAACTTAGTGGCACATGACATTTAGATTAGACACATCATAGGCCTGTCTATGCAGCAATTGATAGAAATATAGTGTGAAATATCCAAAATGAACTCAGAGAAAACGTTCTTTATGTCATAAACAAAGCACATAGTACACATTTATTGGAAAATAGCCAGTATCTGAAAATAGTATTGGGAAGTTGTTTCTTTTTTCGTCTTAGAAAAGAGGTACGACATGCTCCAAAAGAGGGGAATATACAGCTCTTTCAGAAAAAAACTCCTTGCAATTAAAATGGGTACATACCTCTATACCTTTTCATTAAGAGGTGACTCATTATGATAGGAAAAACAAGTTGATTACTGTTTAAGGAAAGACGCTATATTAGGAAAAGTTTCCTACTTCTTTTATGTTCCAGGAGGGAACGTCTTACTATAGGAAAAGATATGTATGAAGATCCACTGACTTCTTTTTACGTTGTAGGAAATGGTGCTCGGATTGACACACATTGTACTTAATCAGCGCTATGTTAAAGGAGAGTCTTCTATTTTTGACGAGACAAAACGATTTTAATTCACGAATGATGATATACACTCTGAACTATAGATAGACTCATCCCCAATTTTCCGAGACCGAACTAAACCTATTTATACAAAGAAGAGGCATACATTCTGGACTATGCCATATCATTTTAAACTATTATGGTGATGAACTATCAACATCATACGTTTTGACAAGGGATACTCCACGACAAGAACAAGTTATCTATGACTTTTCATTAATGGAGCACTTAATGCAGACGGATTAAAAGAACTTGATGCTTTATCTACTTTTTGACATGTACCTATATATATGTTATAGAACTAGACCAAACAAGAGGATACCTATAGATGATTTATGGGTAAGAATGGAGATAGTTAACCCACAAACGTTAGTTGTGAATAAGGAAGAAAACACTTTGGAAGAAAACGAAAACCCCTCAACCAGACTGTAAAGTTGTTTCTAAAGAACACTTTCGTGATCTTGGTCCCAAGGCACTTCCTCAGCGCTAGTGAAAAGCGTAGGGACGTGCCCCTTCTGGTTACTTGGTTACTATGCCGCTGCTCTTATGTCTATGTTTAAAGCTCAACTTTGCTACACTTTAAATAGCACAAGTTGCAGAGAGTTTTAGCTTCAATATCCATGTGCAATGGGCACAGTTAACTATGTACTGAATTTTTTAAGATTAATTTCTTCGGGGTAGTTGTGGGTTGTGGCTTCATAAGATTAGCTTGGGCTGTCAAAACATTACATTCTACATTCCTGAAACTTTGTAGAAAGTCTCCAGTCCTTCAGCCTTTTGTCAGAGTCTGCAAAAAGATTATTTTTAGGTAAGCGTATCAGTTACGACATTTTTCATACAACAACAGCTGACGACCATCAGCTTCAAAGGAGTTATAAGGGGGTTTTGTCTAGCCATCTTTTTATCTCAGATTGATTCATTAGATACGTCTGCATATGAGTAATCCATGGTAGACAGGGGGCTGATCCTTCTAAACAATTTTACTTTGTTGTTTTCCACGTTTTTGTTGCTCTGTTTTAAAGTGAAATATGTGCACTAAACCTTTTCCCTGTCACCCAACCCTCACCCCCTATTTTGAATGGTTAAATCACAAATTGTGATGTATTTGCTTATAAATAGAAGGTCTTACGCTTACCGGTCTTAAATCAATATGAAATCATTTAAGAAACCTATCTAGTGTGTACGTAAGTTGTGTAACAAAATAGAGGGTGCAGCTGATGACTCCAACTGAAACGATATTAAGAGGACTCCCTCAGCTTCTCTCCCAAGCAATTACTCAGTTTCAATAAATATTCCATCACATACAGCAGCTGGATATCGTGAAGTGTTAACATAAGAGTCCTAGCACTTGATCATTAGCACTTTTTCATGACCGTCCGCAAAACACCTCTTTTCACTCCACTCCAACCCCTAAAAAGGCACAAAAGTAAAACATAAATGTAAATGCACACAGGGCGTTTATTTCAAAAAATGACTTAGTAAAAACGATGCGACTCCATATAAGTGAGATCGATACCAAACTTGCGAGTACTAAAAACTATTTACATGAGTTGTACCAAGGTGTAAAATTGGGACATGGCTATGATTGCCAAACATTCAACGCTTGCATCGGAAAAGCTAAATCTGCGCAAAAACAGGGCTGTAGGAGCTGTCGATCTGCCCTTGCCCTCGAAAAATTAAACTGTTCGACAATTAGAAATATCATCAACTCCTTCAATAGCAACATATGTCTCTCTCTTTTTTTTGTTTGATACGCAGATTTAAATATAAAAGGCAATGAAAAATGCAATTGCCACCAGAACAGTAATAGAGGGTCCCCTTATTTGAAATCTCTTTTCGTTCTGCTTCACTTGGATGCTTACGCCTACCTTTGAATATGTATCAATTCCTTACGGCCGTGATAAAACCCAACATTACGAAGAAATGTGGTGGAAAAATCTTTAGGAGTTCTCTATCAGCCTTTAATCCTAAAATACATCGCCATCATCACCAGACTAGAAAGTGTATCGGAATGGAACTTCCCAGTTATTCAGAAATCCATGTTGCAAAACTGGCATCAGATTTCAAATCTGAACTTGCCGGTCGAAACTGTTTGATCTGATCTTAAATGCAACACCGAAGGTCATTTTACTTTATCTTGTTGTTACCGTATAATGGTGGTTGCAGAATATGACCCTCTTTAAATTTGTAAAGGTCAAAAAGGCAAACCCATCAGTTGACGCTTCCTTTAACTAATATAATGTGTGTTAATAACGATACTGAAAATGAGAGAAATAGCTGGTTTTGATCCCTTGCGTAATTATCTTGAGACTGCTCTTTAAATGGAAGATTTTCAATTTGCAAATTCTGAACTATAGGTCATACGCACGTTCATCATCATAATCAAAGCAAACGTTGAGCAGGGCACCATAGATAGGGGCTATGACGGGTGTCCACTTTTGAGCCTAGACGTTCAGGTTTTAGGTCGAAAAACATTTAACGCACATTCGATGCAGTAGATATTGACAATGTTATTTGATTTTTCAAAGCAGTCATTATCATGTCGGATAAATCAGGAGTACGAATATTAAGACAAATAGAACTTTCAACCTTCAAACTCCCCCATCACTGCACCTCTGGCATGAGACCAAAATAGACTTTCAGGATGGAGAATTAAAACAACAATTCACACCGATTTTCACATGAAGTGATGAGAACGAGCAACCAATTGCTCTAAAGAGAACCTTTTAAAGGTGTACAGTAGATATCTATAAATATAATATATGCATCTGCAAACACTGGGCATTGTCCGCGTTTAAAGAGGCTTTTAACTCGCTTTCGAAAATCCGCCGTGCAAATTCCCAAATTTCCCCACCACAATATTTGCAAACAGGAGTTGAATAGTGGAAAGGTCAGGTATGGAACCTGAGATGGTAGCACTAAATTAGGTTTCAATTCAATGTCGCAAGGGCATGTACTGCCCTGTTTTATTAAGTAACGCCTACAGGAACAGAGACGAAGCATCACACCTTTGACTAACTCCATAACTAGGATATCTTATTATCATCTTATTGATGTTTTTGCTCTCCGTGTGCAATACAGATCCTGTTCTTTGGCGACGTATTAGTAATTTTCACGAAATCAAATCAGTCTGCAATCCAGAGTATTTTTGGCAGGCAATCACAACCCCAGGGGGGCACTGTTCGTATCTAGAGCACTTGCTGTAATCCTTTGAAGCCGAGATCGCGTGCTTCGATTGTGAAATACAATGGGGCAAACTTTAAATTGTCAGTAAGCTTAGTATTTATACAAGCTAAGGGCTTGTCCGAAACTTTAACCAAACAAGCGATTGTGTTCAGATAAACAATCTTTCGGTCATTCTCATCGAGGGAGACAGGCCTCTTCCTGTAGCAAAGCTGCTCGGTATCTAATGTCAACACCTGGATACAGGACTTGATAACTATTTATATAAATCAGAGAACGTTATACATTTCAGCTTAAGGGTATTTCTCGTATCACCGGAGCATAATGGCACAGAAAACTGAGAGAGCAGAAGAAATAATAGGTAAGTTCTATGATAATACAGATTTAGAGTTTTTAAGTTGATATTGACATTTTATTATTTCGCAGTAGAATTTATGAATTCTTGCTTATAAGTCCTTGATTTAAATGTATTTTTTAAATTTAAATTAAATATGAATAATAATTCTATGCCAATTTGCGGGAACAGCGATGCATGTGCTGACATTAAACTTGCAATTTCAAAATTGACATTTCCATTCCGTAGCTTATAACAGCGCAATCAACGCTCTTGACTTGAATGAGAATCGACGTTTCCTAGCGAATAAATGAAATTGTTAGAGGATTATGAAGTCTCATTTCTTTGGTGCTGAAATCTGCTGAAAATCTCAGGAAATGGTGCAGAAATTATGGATAAGACTGCTTGACGTACTGTCCTAGTAGTTACCTACCGCCCTTTGCTAGGTTTTAGTATGACGAAGACAATTTTATCTAAATACCAAGTAAAGTAGCATACAAGATAAAACGTTTGACACTGTAAAATTTCAAAATCATACGTTGACGTATCATTTATTTCAGTAGTTTATTACAACTTTAATCAAAGAAATGTGGATTTTCAGGACTAAAATGCCATGCAATTTAAAACGTAATTTATATACGGAATTACTAGAACAGATGGCCTACAGAAACTGAAACTTCACTTTTGCAGGATGCTGCTCTGCTAACTGCCCCATTACAAGTTGTTAGAAAACATTTTTACATTTATAGATGCAGAGCTTCACTGTTGGGTGTGGGCATTCAGCTCTACCCTTTACGACCTGACCCTGCAGAGACAGCAGTCGGTACTCTTCCATTCTCCCCTGCCACTGATACCACTATTAAATGTGTCATAAAGGAAAACCATTTCAGGATAATGACGTCAAGGCAAATGAGAGTTCTCTCTCACTTTTTGTACCATATTTAGTGACGTAGAGAACAATGTTTCGAAAGTCTCTCAAGTTTCTAGGCCATCTCAACAAATTCATAGTATTTATACCGATTCAGTATGAAGTGTTATTCAGGAATGCTATTTTTTCGACGTGTTCTATTCCGCTTTCCATTGCCCTCCCCATTGAGAAACAATGTTTTTCAAATTGTCTTTCCTCATAAATTGGCCTGGGAACTCAAACTGTTGGTTCCTGATCTTCTTTATCAGCATCCGTTGACTACCTAACCGCAGTAATACTGCTTCATTTGCGGCAAGACTGATCCAAGAAATCCTAAGCATTTTCCAGAGAAATCACATTATTGCTTGCAATACGTTTTCCATTGCTCTGGAACCGTACCTCTAACTATACTTCAAATTTGGTGCAGTGGCGTAGCCAGGGGTATGCTTGGCATGCTAAGCACACCCTAAGAAAAGACATCAAGGTAAAATAGCATACCCTGGCTTACGTAAAATCTCAATAAAGAAAAATCTTAAATAAGAATTTCCCACAATATGTGCTTCTGGGTTACAAAATAGACAAAATTGGAAAGCATCCCCTGGCTGTATCCCGGATTCCCCGGGGGGAGTGCCAGACACCGGTAAATTTTTTCACGGAGCATGCCCTAAAAAATTCTCATACATAATTAGCATACCCAACAAAGATGACCTGACTACGCCGCTGAATTGGTAGCGCATAGAAATTCAGGGCAGTCTTGTTTCCATCGTGATCTTCTTGATACATAGGGGGTAGCTTTTATTGTAAAATGGGGACGGATGATAAATCGAACAGTAATTATACCATTTAAAATTCAGTGTTCACACAAACATATTATTTGATGAGTTTGAGAAGCCATTGATATACTCTTATCTGATTTTTTATAGTTGTATTTTAAAGGAGAATAGTCAGAACAGTACGTAGAACTCATACTTTTCATAACAGGAGGGTATGTTAGTTAAATGGATGGTAGGAGGCTTCTCAAAATTCCCTTGATTAAGGGGGTTATTGGTGGGTGAAAGATTCAAAATTCTATTTTACAGTAATTCACAGATCAGTTTTCTTCATTTCCTTAAAAAAAGTTGGATCATTAAGTTTGATGACGAATAAAGAATCAGGTATTTGCATTTTTTTACTGTACGAAGTGGGAGAAAATTTGCTAAGTACCTATCTGGGTAAATCATAACGAATTTTCTTTACTGCTGACATTGTGAGATGCTAAGCCAATTACTGCAGCTTCTTGAAATTTATGCAAGATTTTCTCACATTCCTATTAGTTTGTATATGTCAGACTCAGTGTGCAATAACAGGGAGTTTTTAATATCTTCATAATCATCACTTCCTCTTGTAAAGTAGCAGTGGATATTTGTTACATTTTTGGGTACATATTGCTCGGTAAATGCAAGAAAAGTTTTTGGTAGGTGGCGATATAGTAGGGTGCTGGGTCTTCAGCCGAATGAAGTCTTCATAACCTTTTCGACGTCATACTTTGTAGTGTGGTTTGTAAGAGATCCTCCGGTGGAGACATGGAGGTGGTGTGTTCCGACATTGGGTGTAGCCCTAATTTTCCCCCCTTATTTCACCAGATTAATGTGGGAAGATAAATGATGAGTAAGTTGACGTTATTGTCATGCGCAGTCGATCTATAAGAATATTGTCCCGAGAAAGGCGTGAGAAACATCAGGTGAATGCGAGGTCAACTGTCTTAGATAAGCAAAAATATCGTCTGAGAAATTACATGAATTATTGCACGAAGAAGACGATTCATGATGTCTTACGTTGAAAGGTGGCAATCTGAGCGCGCCTGAAATCTAATCGAAAAACTATCCATATGGAACCCCTGACGAAGGTGTTATAGCAGAATCTAACTTAGATGATATTTCTTTCTTTTCTCCGTGGCGGACCACAACTGGAACGTTGTCGTCTTGGGTGTGATATGGACCGTTTTTCAAACATTCACCAGGCGCGCTCAGATTGCCACCTGGAGATATTAGAGGCCTTGTATATCAAACGGCCTGAACTTTGCCACCCGAAAGGATATGCATGAGACTATGTCCGGATCAATTGTTGTTTTCGTCCACGTCCGCGTCTAGTAGCAAAATAAAAATTAGTATAATGCTTTGGAAAAAATTTCGATCCTTTCTATTGTTTCACGGTTTCATCTATGACGTTAGGTTCTGATGAGAAGTTATACGAAAATGAACTTTGAAGCTGCAAACTCGGGATATAATATTTCAACTTTGCAATGGCTAGTATTTTCACTAATTTATAACATCAATCTCTTCACCTTGATCAACTCATTAGCTTCAAATGATCATGAAGCATTCGACTGAAAGTGAAGGTTTCTCCATCAGAATAAGATTTGAAATCCTAGTCTGACTGAAAGCAGTTCGAATTGATACTAGAGAAATAGAAACATATGTCACCAACTTTTCTATTTCTCTATTATTTAATCAAACTTACCATTTCAAATCCTCTCTTCTCAAGAACACTTTGAAATCAATTCTACACGTTAGACTGTCAGGTGCTAGCTCTAATAGTTTCAATCAGTACAGGCTGTAACTCTCTTCCCTTTATCTTTTCCATACTCTTTTTAATTTTTAGTGCATTTAAACCCTGCTCGAGAAAGAGGCAAGCAATTTAAAAGGTCCAAGAAGTCACATGGTCTTTAAACGCTACTTTTTCGGTTATGATGATCGTCGCCAAATCTAGCCTCTCTGTCACGACAACGAGGCTAAGCTAAGCCTCAATTGATGGTTTCTATAGGCTATTTTTAGGTGGCATTTGAATTCCATTTTCTCGTCTAAGCTTGATCACAAAATCATTTGTAAACGAATGGCTTCTGTCCTTAAAAGCAGTATTGAATATGTGAGTAAGTGAATTCTTCATAACTGGGCAAAATCCGTTGCAATAACGATTTTGAACCGAGACTGTAATGGCTTTGTTCACTCAGGATAAAACTAAATCACTCGAAGTAACTGGCACTTTCTACAACGCCGGTAACCATAATAGATCGTCCTCATGAACAGCTTTCCATTGACAAATTGTCCGAAATAGTAGTTTCGTTAATTTAAACCATGAATGAAAACAGCCGGACATTAAAAAACTCGCTGCGTGAAATAAACACATTGACAATACAATTGAGAAAATTTCACCGAAGAGTCTTTTATCTACTTCAATGTTTTGTCGAGTAACTCGTGGTACGAATAGCCGGTTCCTCGGCTGAGGATTCCCCTTTTATTACGTTTGTATTTATTCTAGTAATTGGTCTGGAAAATCACTGTAAACAAAAATAAACGTAATACCGACACCATTCATTCACGAGATGAGGTTTCCGAGATTCCAATCGTTTCCTTGCCTTTCAATTATGAAATAAACCACAGCTTGAGACTTTCTTGGCTATTATTTTACCTATGGGACCTTCTGTGACAGCAGGATCTCACACTGTTAACCCTTGCCCAGCCACAGTTCGTGCATTAAAGAACATGAATAAAGAAGACAGCCTATACTTGAATACAAACGTACCACAACTTGGAATCTCATTGTCTGTCTCAGTATACTAATACTACTTTGCGGTTACAATGTAGTTTTACTGGTAAATTTTTATTATCAATATTTAATTATAAAGGGCATATGTATTCGCTATTCTCTGACCTTTCAACTGACCCGCAAAACTCCCATGATGCTTGATATCTTAAAAGGCAATCTGAGTTGCACTCTTTCGTAAACGGTACGGTCAAATTCTTGTGTTCCTTGATCAGCGGTTTGACAAAAGCACCTACTATTGATATATGCCAGTTCCGATATGCCAAGAATGAGAATTTAGGCAAAAGTACTGCTTATTGCTTCGATTTTGCCGCAGTATTACTCAGCGTAGCTAAAAGTATCCTCTGAAACATGAGCATACTTGTTCAACTTGTGAGTTCCATGTGAGCAGAGATTTTATAACATATGTGTTTCATAATCTCTGATGTGAGCAAGAAGGAAAAATCAAGGTTGAATGGCTTGGTTAAGCAAATGGCTAGGGTTGTTTTTAACGGCTTATGGGAAACATCGTACTCAAGAGTTCGTTGCCATCACGTAACCCATGCCATTTCACCTGGATTACCAACGCTGCGTACAACAACGAGAATATCCAAGAACAGTATCACCTGCCCTTGTACTTGGTACTACTGTACTTAGTAGACATTCAAACTTCGCTAGTTTATTAAGGCTAACGTCAATCTATCTACCTACAAAAAAATAACCTGAAAGTGGATGTTGCCTGTTTATATGAACATAGTGCGAAACTAAAATTATCAGGGATACAATTTTGTATATTCCAGTAACAACCAGTTTGAAGCTAATTTACGTGTACCTCACGTTAGTTCTTGATACCGCCTGTACTAGTAGACACGACGTAATCCATATTGTCCTAGTATACAAACGTTTTTCAGTTTTGTATATATGCTGAAATGATGGGCTCTTAAGTCAATGTCCACGCATAACTGTTCAACTGGTCGATCTTATGAGTGCATCCAAGCACATCATCTCACTTGCATTCTTACTTTACTTCGTAGATCTTCCTCGTTTGTTAGTATATCAAAACAGGGCTTTCAAAGCAGGAGCGAAATTCATTCAGAGGTCGTCTGGAATTTGTATCTAGGATTCTTTTAAAATGAACCGTATGGTCACGTGGGTGAGAAGAAGAAAAGTTAACAAAGCTCTTGGGGCCAAGATTCAAACCACGACGTTAGCGTGCGCAGGCATTTTCCAAGGGGACTGTCTAATACATTGCGCATTTGCGGAGGTCTACATACAATAATTTATTTTTTAATATTTTGCAAAATAATTAACAAGTGCGAATACGTGATACATATCGTCGTCAAAAAAGTATACTTTTTTAAAAAGTTGTGAAGCCCGATTTGGGGTTTCTATGCAAATTCTTACAGCTTTTATATTAAGAAATTACTAGGGTACGTCACTGTTGTAAATGGGACTACGGCAACCTTTGATTAGAATGGCAGAGTTATCCAAATAGATTTGCCGAAACGAATTTGCCGAGACTAGATTACTTATTCTTAGATAAAAGTCCAAATAGGCTAGCCATTAGACTTGAGTTGATTAGACTACATTACTCAGTAGAAGAAGAATTTCACGTGCAACGGGAAAAATTTTGCGTATACTCGAAAAATTGGTTTCTTAGAAAGTCGACTTGCCGACATCACATGCTCGACAACTTTTCTTTACCACAGCCACGAGATCCATCCAGTCCATGTGCTGGGGAAAGTGAGAAGACGAAAACGGAGAATAACGTCTGATCATAGGTTCGAAAGAGGAGCAAAATCTCAAACTGGACGTAAAAGTTATACTACTCTTACACAAGCGAGCGTCACAGCTCGGCAAACGCAAATGGAGTGCATGGGGAACAGATTAACAAGTACCTTGTGGTTAGTAGCAAAACCAGGTTGGTTTGGTTCGTCCAATACCATTTACAACAACAAGATAAATCAAATCAACACTACAAGTAATCATTTATAAAAATTAACATTGTCTCTAACTGTTCTTTCTCTGTTCCACTCTCTTCTTGAAAGTCCCCAAACCACTCGTCAAGTGATTCGATCTTCATCAACCACTGTGAAAGAGACTGGTCTTCCTTCTCCTTCTCACCCTGCTTCGAGCTTTCATTGTCCTTCTTCTCTCTTCCCCTTCCTAAGCATTGAGTATGTACTTATATAGGGGTTTCCCGAGTGGTCTCATTTAGCCATTATGTCATTAAATCGTTCTGGACATACCAAACACAGCCGACTTTAATCGTTTTGCAATCGGGACCGATTGCATCATTGTCACCATGATAGCGAGAAGGATACCGATAGTGTGCTAGGACTTTGACGCCCCACCGGCATTGGTTGGAACGTCAAGTCGCATGAGCCCAATGTCGTGTTTACTTTTAGTATATGTGTTATCTAGTTTCTCCTCGTCATAGATCTTTTTCAGCTCTGTGCGAGGATGTGAGAAGTCGAAGGATTTAGGAATCGTGTTGAATTGCATCCTTCTAATGGGAGTTCATGATATCCATACTGTATAACGACAAGGAAGAGAGAGTTAGGTTGAGAATAATCTTCTTGGAATTGCTCACCTCCGATCAACAGTGGACGGGTACAATGAAAGTACCCTAAGTAGATAGAAAAGCCAGCTGGGAAGTCTAACTAATAAGTTAAGAGTAGGTTTGGACCTGCGCTCCTCGCAAAGGGACTACCACATGGATAAGAAGGCTACGAGATAAAGTCAAGCCCCCAAAAGGAAAGACAATAACTACTAATCCCTAACCTTGCTAAATGGTTTATAACAGACACTGTACTGGTTTCAGCCAAAATGGCCGAGAACATTGCGTCATCTCTTATGAGAAAGCTACAACCACAACTGCGAATGCGTTTGATGAGAGTCTGTACTTTAACGATACACAATTTGTTTTAAATTCACGATAACGCTAATATCTTCAATGAAAAATAAACGTGCTTTTTTATTCAACAAGCAAGAACAGCAAGACGTTTTTAGGTCCTTTGAGATTAAGAAATTTACTTGAACCAGAATTTATTAGAGAGAAACTACAGCTTCAGCTGTTACTTGATTTTTAATTAAGTCCCGACTATAAACCGTAGACGTAATGATTAAACCGAGATATTTTAAAATAAGAATAAGTCCCCATTGTACCAATCCATGTCACATGGTGGGGAAGTTATACATATTGTCCTCGACAGCGAAATCGCCCTTTACACTCGCCTAGCCACATTAGTAGCGAGGTTAAACTCAAGGCAAACTACGCAATTACATTGTATTTAAGATTTCGGAATAAGGACAACCAGTGCTGGCATAATTCCCTTAAATCGTCCACTAAGATTTATAGCAGCTGTAACGACCAGCCGAAGAGTTCAAATCTTCAGAAACCATTACATTTTAAAAAGCCGAGTGCAGAGGGATAAACGTCATCAGAGTGCGTTGAGTGGTCCTACACAATTAAATCGAATCTTAAGGTTGAAGGCTAATGAACAACAAAACACTATTTTCTGAGATATTCTTCGTAAGCTATGTTATAATCCATTGACGAATCTCATATTGTGAGCATATAGTCCTGACAGTTTTCACTCCCAACAGATCAAGAGCATTAACTGTCAAGTTTACTTCAACCGCAATACGATTCCATGGCGAAACATGAGTGCTATGTTACTTGTGTTTGTCAACATGGAAGACGTAAGGCACGACTGTTACCACATAATTGATACCTGCTCGCTTTGGGAGAAGATGGTTTTGTAAATCTCTAGAGTTAGTCAGTAAGGGCATGGGACCCTAAAGAGTAAACGTCGGAGGGGAGGAGGGAGTAAAATTGCGTATTAGCTATAAGCTTTGATTTTCAGAGCCATTTGCTTGATACAAAGTGTCGCTTGGTTACCTTTTGCAGTCTTTAAAAACTTTTTGCAGTTTTTCAAGACTTTCGTAAGATATAAATCGTAAGAAGTGAATACCGATATTGGTGTTTATTACCTTCCCTTGTCTCCTGTTCATGTGTGAGGGTGAGGAGGCATTGGCCAATATTTTTTGTGTCTTGAAGGTGAAAATTATAGGACCACGGGGAATCTAACGCTTTTCCACTTTAACCACCGTCCCTTACCAACGAGAAAGATAAATTTGGGATGTTTATTGTTTGGATATTGCGTCACTACACCATGGTGGTACATTCCCCCACCGAGAGGACTTATGTCTGTTTCCCATCTCAAAGATTATATCAGTAAGAATACCTATACCTATATTGAGGCAGATGCCAATTAAAAATACACATAGACCACTATTAACCTATAATGTATCATAATATCACCATGAAGAGAGTATTTGTAATAATCAGAAATGTAAATACTGCACTTTAAAACATCTGATTATGAAGGAGAGAATGTGGAGTAGAACCAAACACTGTGTCAAATTGTATAAGATAGCATAAAGTTATCCCTTTTATTGGCAGAGCAGTTCAGTACCTTATGTGTATCGGATGGCTTTGACTGTGCATTTGGTACCGTGTAACTTCAAGGTTTATTTGGTTTTAGAAGCTGTTCACCTTCAAAACCTGTCCAAGGCCGTTTGACTGAAATGTCTATTTGGTATCAAAAGCTGTCATAGTTTGCTCCTTGTTGCACCTTTAACACTGATTGGTCAAAACAACACCAATCTGTCAGTCAGAGTTCTGATTGGCTACTTATAAGGGACAGTTGGGTATAAGTTTCAATGATTTCTTCTCAAATTCAATCCTGACGATTTTGTACTATGAAGAGTGTTTTTGCTATTACGTGCAGTTTTACGTTCGTTTTACTTTAAAACAAGAGGGGGAAAAAACAGGAATGTCATGATAACATATTTGTATGTTTCTACAGTGTTACTTTCATGATCTACATGCTAACTCGGCCGAGCTGCAGCCTCTTTACCTCCGCAGTGAAAACATTAGATAACGATTATCGGCCTTTTCCCTTTATTCAAGCATGGTTAACTATAAACACAACCTTCGTTAAGTAACTCATTAAGTTAATGGCAAGATGTCTTTAAGGTCCTGTTGTGTCGGCATCCTTTGCACACCAAACGAAGGTTGAATTATTTATGTCACATTGGAATTCACTTTAAATATCTTGTTTGACATTGAGAGAACTCTTTGGGCTTTTAATACCAATTGAACACCCCACACTAGCACAATTTACGCTCCAGCTCTTTCCTATAGTGGGCTTTTCGAGTCAGTTAGAGTCTTTCCACAATTGCTGTATAAAAGGCATTGTTTGCTTTTTAATGGGAATCCAATTAACATTTTCGTACTCCGCTGTAGCAATCTTTTAAAAGATCCATCGGTTAGCTAACATTAGTTAGCAATGGTTTTCTTTTGCATTTGATTTGCCCTATCATGAGATGTGTATTTAGAGTTATCTTCGTCTGGCCTTGTTGGAAAGAACTTGATATAACAAGTTATTTAAAAGACAAAAGGGAACTACAATCTCAAATTCTCTCTTCTTGATAACATTTGGCAACTTTTTCAATTTGGCTTTTGACGCAACATACAACTCTCCTTCTATACTGAACTCTCCTTCTATCCTCAAGTCACATGGTGTATAGAGGTGGCCTCAAAAATGGTGAAGAGTTGGATGCTAATTTCCAACGGTGGAGGATTGTGAGCCAATGAGGCAGCTTAAGGTTCCATTGGTGACATATTTTTTATCTCTCTAGTAACTTTCTAGCAGCAGATTCGGATCTTTCTAAATTTCCCTGCAAACATATTAAATTTCTTGATTTTCGCCTTCGTGCTCACATGAAATAGAGATGTTACTCCGTAGCTTCCTTGTGTGAAATCTTTAGACCACGCCCAAGGAAGATAACAAAGCAAGTGCTTGTGTCCAGTGAAAGATTTCCTACCCCTCTTCCCCCAACGTGATCGGCTGCCGACTCTAGAGCTAACTCTTGAAGTAAGAACGATATCGAATCAATGAATTTTCTGGGTATTTCTGTATCAATACTTTGGCCTCGTCGCTACTAAAAATTCGAATTGGCTGTTCTCGAGGACCACCAAAATTGCTTGAAGTAGGATGTCGATGTCTACCGGGTAAGGAATGGGAACTAATATGGCAGTTGTTGGAAATCAAGTATGTTACGAGCGTGATTCACCAAACTCAGAATGAGTAGGTCATGAGTTCAAATCCCGTTGGTGACAATTTTGATGTTTCTCTGGTATGTTTTCAAAACCTATTTTTACGTATGTATATTTTCCTCCATTATTCCATTAACTATTAAAGAAGCAAGGAAACCGATGCCAAATTGATGAAACCATTTATGACTATTTTCATTTGGCGTGATATTAATTCTATCCGATTAAAACTTCAAAGTTCCTTTCTCGACTACGTGTAAAAGGTATGTAAACAATTCCACTATCAATTTTCAAGGCCGCTTTGACAAATCCTTACAACGCAGTCAGAAGTTTTAAGATTATGTCATGTAATAAAACGTGATTAGAGACCCCTGCACCGCTTTGAATTATGCAGATATGTCTATACAATGTACTGCTAGCTATAAAATTAGTTTCTGCATCATCTTGACCAGATACAGTTAAACCACGACGTAGAATTTACAATGAACAGGTCTCCAATCTCTCAGAATCGATGTAAGTAAACCTTTGTATTAACGTTTTGCTTAATTTCCAATGCCTATGTCTTGCTACGGTTGACCGTCCATTATCAGTTTCTGGGATTAATTACTTAAAATGTATTTTATGTTCACAAAGCTCTATGAAGCTGGCGACTTTTGCATAGAGAGATTTATTACTATTGCGAGCTTCCAATAAATAAACACGTCTTCTTTTGTTGAAATCCGCTGAGAGTAACCTCAGGATACGAAAGCTCTCATCTAAGATGCTTAACGAGCAAAACTCCTTCATTTTATCAGGTCAAACGTCTTAGCCACTAAAGACTCGAGCTTTGAATACAGCAATGCACGTTTCAGCCAATAAGGAACAGCCATACGAACACATGGTTATGTCGTGATCAAAGTCCAATGCAGAAAAGAATTTCTGAATCGATAATATTGCAACTGTGATCTTTTAGTGACATTGGTGCATGGTAGCCAAAAATGTAAATCCATCGACTCCCATGTAATGTCACATGACAAATCCTCGATTCTTGTGTTAATGGTGACGTAAATTAAAGTTCTGGTTGTTTCGCAAGCTATTTTGTCCGAGTTCTTATATCTATCTATGTATAGATATAATATAGAAATAGATGGATACATATATACATTTTAGTACATAAATGTATACAATATTCATATATGTACGTATATGTACATAAATGTATACAAT
>JAAAKL020003728.1:0-22444 GCA_010016065.2 Carybdea cf. marsupialis auct. non (Linnaeus, 1758)
TCTGGTTTAGTCCGAGTTTTAAGTGCTATTTATGTGTCCAGATCAGGAATTCCCTTCACCCCGAGTGGATTGAACCAAGTATCTACAAAGGCTAGCTAGAAGTTTTTGTTTGCAGATTTCGTTGGAAGCTTGTTTTCGTTGAACCAATCCAATTCGTGAGGAATAGTTAGATCTGATAGAGGTGCTGCAACACAGAAATGTATTTGAAGTGAACACTTAGCTAAGCAGCCATTAATACAGGAAGATCACAAAGTAGACTTAGATAAGCACGAAAAAAGATTGGACTTTTTAATGGAGAAAGAGATACAGTTACGAAAATGACGGTAACAGAGAAAGACATTTCTTTATGTCAACTGCTGCCGATGATCTATGCGTACAACATAGTAATGTGCAAGTTTTGCACGCTTATATACTCGTGCAACTATCTAAATTTGTTCGTCATTAATGCAGCAATACAAATCTTTGGCAATACAAGATTATATACAGAGTTATAAAACACTCCAAAGCCCGCACTGACTGATAAGAAGAAAATGCAATCAGTTTACAAAGCAAGGGAATAACTGCAGCTTAACTATGGTAGCATGGAAACGTATGCTATTTCTGAGGGCATTTATGTTTTCAATTGATTGATAGAAAAGAGTATGATATTAGTAATACCTAGAATACGTGAATCGTATGCTATATGATTGCAATAGATATTAATCATGGAATACCGGTGAAGAAATCGTACAAATAATCTGAAACTTTTTTCATAATTTTTGATACATAAAAAAGTGATTGACCTTTTGCATAAAACTGCTCTTTTTTTTCGAATGTTATGAACGATGAATCTTCGGAAGAAAAATCTTTGAAGGAGATTTTCCGGGACAAAAAACTTCCCAAATACAATTTTCCTCTTGCATTGCGTTATTTCTAATGAAAAGCAGCACTTAGCCAATATGTTTGTATTAAAATTATAAAGCCTAGTCATGTGTTATCGAAAGGAAACACGGAAATAAGCCTTCAGCACCTATAGCCATGTTACTATCGCAGTCAAGAAGTCTATATTTATGTTCTTATCAATTCCTTGCACTTTATTTAGCCTCGGTCTCAGGTTTCACCATATTTGCACATGCGCCTTCAAACCAAAAGCAACAGAATTTGTCCAGCGCCTCTTCTTCGGTCGTTAGATATTCTCTGGTTAGTAATGCGTCTCATCGCCCAACGTGTGGCGCAAAGTCACCCACCGCTGCACTTTATGCGTCAAGCTCGGGACTCAAAGGTTTGTAACCTAATTTCGTAGCCTAAACCTGCAAAAAGTCGCAAACAATTTTTTGGTCAGCAATTTGTTTCCCAACCTGACAACGATGATTTACATTGATACATCATCAACATTCTTTAAGCATCATCGCTCGCTATATCCATTTTGACGGCTAGTAGGTGAAGTTGCTCACTACATTTGCAACGAAGCATATGACCCATCTGCTATACCGAGTCGTTCCAAAGTATTTATTTCTAAACGTGGCCTGTAAGATGAGAATTAGCAACGCCGAGGGGTCAAATTAGACCGAGGATAGGCTTTGGAAAGAACACTCCTGTGTGTGATGCCAAACAGTTTTGTACATTAACGTGGTACTTATCGTAAAATGAGAAGAGAAGAAACGATTTTTCTGATGTGAAATGTGTCACATGTGTCACCAGGGAATTCGAACCTGCAAACCTCCGCTCTGGTGGAGATTTTAACGCAATTAGGAGGCAACCCAAACTGTCTTGTTTATAGTTCGTGGATGAATAAGGAAAGCAGAAATATCCGCTGGATCTTCAATGAATATTACAGACAACTGACGTCACAATGCACTTCATGCAAGGGGATAGACAGCTGACAAAAAAGTAGGTTAGAGACTTCTTCATCATGTCTTAGCAACACTTGGGTTCCTTCTCATTTTCTATTTTTCATGAAGCAGAAAGGCTGAGCTTCACGTTGCGTTAAGCAGGAAGAAGTATATAACTTTGCTCTTTAAGGCTGTTTTAAGCTTCACCAGGCTAGCAGAAATTACACATCAACTGATGAGTCGACGTAATGTGATAGGATAGTAGGTCTAGATCCTTTCTCTCTGCAAGGTGTTCTTTAAAGGGGTCTATTTGCAAAACTTCCCTAAACAGTTTCTTTCACAATCCGAAACCTTCCACGAAGCCCTACCCGTTTGTGTAGACAGCTAAAGCTTCACTACTCTAAGCACAATTTCGTCTCTGCTTTATCTCGTAGGAGTTCGGTAAGAGGGACATTAAGAGAAGCTGAAGGGACACATGTGTCTCAGGGCTATAAAATTAGAGCGGACAACAAGATTGAAGTCTCTTATTGCCGATTTCTTTAATTGTAAACTTTCAACAAATCCACCTTTCGGGTATGGAAAGTTTAGTTAAGTGACGGATATGTTTTGGCTGAACGTATTGATCAGATACTAGTGGTAAAAAGTTATCCGAGATAAAGAGGGGCCGGGGCGTGTGTGTCAGAAAACGTGTTTGTTGTACGAGTATAATTTTCAGCAGTGTAGTTCAATATCATCTCCGGTTTGTATCAGTTTTCAGTCTAACTAATCCAAAACCATGAATATTCAACTTAGCTTTCATGCCACTCTTTAACTCTAACTCTAATCTCTAACTTACATAGCATTAGAAAACAGTGTGCAGCAATGCACAAAAGAAGCATTTTTGCATCGTCTGGCATTTTCATAGTAAATAAACCGTGACTATTGTTGATCAGAAGGTTCCTGTTGAAACGAATTCGCAGCAGATGATACAAATATTCACCAAATAAGCCCTTCGCAGCATGAAATTATACATTTTAAAACTTAAGTCGCTTTAAAGGCGATCAAAAGCTGTGGTAAGTTATAAGAATATGAATGGATATGAAGAGAAGGGAAACGAAGTCAATAAGCTAACTCGATTGGGTAAATTCTCCTTTCTTTGAAAGAAGAGGATTTGGAACGATATAGAGATTTTAGAATTACTGAGGAGTAGAGAAGTAACAACTATGATATGGCTAATCAAACGTAGTCCATCTGTGCTCAGATTCCAAAAAGAAGGTTCAAATTTTCGCCGGATTGAAAGTGGGCATTCCAAACCCTCTTTAAAAATGTACTCACAAAAGTTTAGTACATTGAAATTCAAGAACACTGCATCATCACACTGTCCGGTCAATATTCAACATACCGGCTTAGGAAAGTAGAAACATAGCAATCACACACGTCATGTATTTTCTACCATCAAAGCCACGTCTTAGTTTTACACTTTCGTACGATGTAAATCAAATTTTATTGCAGATAAGCTCTTAGGTTTCCTGGAGTTGTTGGAAATACATAAATTTACAGAATATTTTGTTGATGTGAAAAAAGGGGCTCATGTAACTTCTGTTGCACATGCAGTCTCAAGCATGCTACTTCTTTTCAGTGATAATAATTTTGGAAACTTATGAGTTCTGCATCGCCTATGCCACTGCATGATTACAAGTGATGTTGGCGTGACCACTGATGCGGGGGAAAGTATGACATCACGATTTTGAAAATGCTTGAATTACGGAAAAGATACTTTCATCTTGCCCTATTAGTTAGATCGTCAAAGGCCAAGTTTGAGTGTGTTGCCCATTCCCAACACCGAGATATCAACTTTCAAAGTTTTAAATCTCTCGAACAAACCTAATTATCTGATGCTGGTTCCTAACGTAAGAAACCAAGGAATATGAACAGAGATTTTGAGATTCAAACGCCTCTAGTTAAAACACTATATACACTGCAGGTATTTGGGGAAACAAGCCAGGGTTGCCTTTCCATATCTGGAGCCAAATCTTACTATTTCCAAAACGTTTCGTTTTTTACGTAGCATTTGCTGTTTCGTTTGCATGTGTACGAGCCCGTGCACATATTTTTGGATAACGAGTGCTCTGCCATTTGGTTTAAGTAATATTCACCAAAGCTCCAGAGTTGCTGGAAGATAGAGTTTAAGTTGTATTTCACTTTGAAAGTGTACTTGATCAATAGGTTTCGATCTTGCTGTAGCCAACAGGTTCCTTTTTAGCTTCTATTACCCTCGGTTAACCTGTGTTTTGATTGGCTCAAATAAGTATCTTCTTCTCGCTCACAGCCGTGCAAATGTCACAGGCTGATCTACTCTTGTCACTTCCATTCCTCGCAGCTACTTCTACCTGTGAGTTGACCAAAGCAGTGAAACTCGCATCATTAACTACCAGCTCCATTTCGCATCTCTTTTCCTCCAGGTGTCCTACCCAGCGACTGTCACGTCGCGTTTAATTTCTATGTATTATGCTTTCTGCAGTAACACCATTCCTGATCTGCTACTCTTCTACGTTCACCGAGCCATGGATATCTGAATTACTATTCTTCAGCCTCTGCTTCGTTAATCTACCACTATGTCCTTAATAGTCGCTTTTCTGGATTTGGCTTTCGCCGTAGGCTGCGGGAGCACACTGTCTTTTAGCAACCGTTGTCTGTTCACTTTTACGAAACAGCGAAATGTGACGCAGGAAATTTAGTAAGGATTTGTGCAAAGTGCAATCATCTCGTTCTATGCACAAACCATGGTAATATCCGAAGAAATCGATAGATTTCAACTATTACCCTTCAGATTCGTTACACCATTTATGTCCAGTAAATTCCAGCTGTTCTGAACGGTCAATTCTTAGCACGTGCCTTCTACATTACAGGTGGTTAATCCAAATCTGTTACATCGGGTTTTAATCTCTCTTCGCTCTACCCAACGTCTCATTCTTGCTCATTTTTTCTGCTCACGCCACTGTCAATATTTTCTACTTTTAGTTAAAACAAAAGCTATTTACTACTTTTATTTAAAACAATGAAATTTTCTACTTTTAATTAAAACAAAAACCAATACTTCTCCCAAACTTTGCCAATTCGCATGTTATAATGCGATAACATATTGCAACGTCTTTTGCAAGTTCTCATTCTCATGGTCCGATTTCTCAATATTTCCGAACTTCGTAATCTCTATCGGGGGTGATTGCAGCATGTAATGCGTGTATAAAGTGAAGCCCCATCAGCACGTCGCAATCCAGAACTTCATTCTTTGTGGAAGAAAGCATATCTGATTTGATTCAGAAATCTCTAGACTAAACCCTGGTTATGGCAGACGATGACGCTAGCTCTCTATCAGCCGGTCAATGTCGCCATTATTTCCTTTTCTAGTCAGTGTTGCCTGATTGGGCGATAAATCGCTAACTGGGCGACTGCTTTATCGAACTGATAACCAAAAATTAAGTCCTAAAAAGGAAGCTTGGGCGTTCTAAGAGTCAATTCTCTTTAAAATTGACTCCAAAAGTACCAATTTAAGTGACTTTGAGCATGATTTTGGGCGATTAGACTGATGACTAATCTAGCAACTCTGGTTCTGGCTGTCGATAAGGATCTGATTGATCAATCGAACATAAATTGTGCTGATAACCAGAAATGAAAACCATGAAAACATAGCTAATTTGGATAATTGCGAGGGACGTTTGAGGCCACCTGACTCTCTAAACTTGTAGCCACCAACAACGACAATAGGTAGGATCACACTTTTTTAGCTGTATCAGAGGGAGCATTTATTAATCAATATCGGCCGTGAGTGGACCTTGATAATTCTATACCTCCTATTGTCTGTAGGCTATGGAGTACTATCCCCCTCTCTTGCTGATGTCATAAGTGGAGGGTACCTTAAGGTAGTTTATTTTGGGAGGGATTGAATCTCGTTGAGAAGCTTACATAACAAAGATTGCAAATTAGAAGAGACACTAGTGAAAAGTGAAGATGTCACCATCGGGAATCGAATCCGGGACCCACGCACTCGCGGTGTGATGCTCTACCAACTGAGCTATGGTGACCCGGTGATAACATAGTTCACTTTTCATACAAAGATTACAAGATTACAAACAAGGACGAAATGCAGTTTTTAATTAGCTCGCACGCATCAAATTCAATAACAATGATAGGTCTATCTGTGCCAGTTTGGGTACCGATATTTTTGTAACCCATGCTATCCAAACGGAGCTTAAACCCGCCCCCTTTACACAGAGTAAAGAGTCTCAACGTTGTTCAATGACGTCATAAATCAAAGAATGGTGGGCATATGCTATCAATGCTCTCTAACCGTTTACAAACAAAATTTGGATTAAGACAAAGTCAACTTTTCACAATATTGGTAGAAGTTTACTTACTCCCAAATATGGTTAAAATCTCAACAGGTGGCACCAATATGCTGTCAGGGAATCTGCCGTAACTTCGTATTATAAGTTCAGCAGTGGTCTGAGAAACAGCTGGTGGTTTTATAATTAACATTTCCCTGGAATCGATAGATTATAAACCAACGAAAAGTGCATAAGTATACGGACACAATAGATCACATATGATGGCCATAACACTATGAAGTGTATATTTCTTAGCGAATTTATGTTAATGTTGACCCAGACTCAACATCAAAGGTATCCGAGGGGCTTTGTACAGGGAAGTGCCTTTCCCAAGAGAACTCACAAACGTAACTGGCCGTGAATCCTACGATCCGACCGGATATAATACCTTTACTAGGTCATACGTCCAATGCCTCGGCACAGTCTCCGATTATTGCTCCCATGCCTTAACTACTCTGCTACGTTGGCTCCAATGCCGTAACCACTCTACCATAATGGATCAATGGCCATAATTACTCCTCTACGAGCACTCCATAGCCTTAGCCACTGTCACGGTGGTTCCAATGTTTGAACCACTCTGCCCTGATGGCTGCAATGCCTGAACCATTCTTACACGCTGGTTCCAACGCCTAAACTATTCTTCTACGGCGGGTCCAACACCTTTGTCACTCTCCCGCAATGGCTCCCACACCTTCAGCACTGTGCCACAGTTGCTTTACACATGAAACATCCTGACATTGTGGCTCCAATACATTAGTCACTACGTCAACAAGACTCCTATGCTTGAACCATTCGGATACGGTGGCTCTAATGCCTGAACCATTCTGCCACGGTGTCACACAAACGAGAAACAAAGAACATTAACAGAACGCGCACGTATCTGATTCTACGATGCAGTGTATCAACATTGAATTAATGCATTCCGTCAGCCTATGTCTTAGACACTTGACAGCAAGCTACTCGCACAACAAACAGGAAATGTAACCAGTAGCAAATACAAAATTCGTCATCAGCTGACTCCGTACCGTAAAGAGCATGCGCTGAATAGCACTTTTTTCGATTCAAATTTCAAATTCCGAAGATACTAGACATAATATCTGAGCAATAGGTTAATCTTGAATAACAGAGCAGTAGTTACTATTTATAACAGACGAGAACACTAATGTGGCAGAGGATCACGTTACCCGTAGACTGCCTGTTAATATCACCTCCTTAAATTCAATTCCAACTTATATGTATGGCGGATAAAGTTATCAAGAAAGGTACCTGTGCTAGATATTATTTCGAAGGCCTGGGCAAGTAGTTGTTCTCGCAGAGTTTTTACTAGCAACATAGCTAAACCTATTTTCTAAAGTGTCTTTGCTAAGGTTGCTATTGTCACGGTTGCTGTTAAAGTCGCTGCTCTTGCTATTGGTGCTGTTGCACTTACTGTGGTCTTGCACTTGTTATGGCTGCTTGGGTTGTTGTTGTGCTCACTGCAGTTGCCGGGGTCTTGTTGAGCTAGTTGTTTGATGTGTTTGCTGTAATTGTGGTTGTTGATATTGCAATTGCACTTGTTGCTGGTATTGATATTGTGTTTACTCCGTCTGCTGTTACTATTAGTGATGTTTCAACTCTTGCTGCTGCTGATTTTGCGATGTAGCTGCTACTCGGAACCTGTTGGATAGTTCTGTAGGCCATGTAGTTGTCATTGATGTTACTTCTCACATTATAATTTTATACCCGATTTCCAACATGGTGGAAAGAATGCTGTTTTCCTTCTCTATAAATAAAATAGTGTATTTACATCACTTCAGTCAATTCTCTGATTACAGAAAGGGTGAATGGTTTGGCCCAAAAGGATTGCTCGCATTCCAAACCATGATTTCTCTTAGAAACAGTTACTTCTAACACACGCCGAAATATACAATTTCAATAATAGCAATTTAGTTAACTCAACTAGAAACTCAACTCTATTCGTGCAGAGGGGCGGGGCAGTGGAAGGGTTTTCCCCATGATTAAAACGTCCTTCGATTTCCAAGATAAATATTCAGTTTAAGGCATATGAAAAAAAAATTATTTGGCTTTACTTTTCTGCTTCAAAATTTGGACACCATACCTCATTATGACTTTATTGGTCACGCGGTCAAAATTTTCAAATGTCCAACATATTTCAAACACGAAATCTATATACCTTTTAAACAAAGAAAAAAGGGGGAATAAAATAAAATACATTTACTTATTATTTATCACAGTGCCTCGAGTTCGTTCCCCGTTCGGAAAAATAACATCTTCTCAAAGACGATAAGTTTAATTTCATCCTCAATACTTCACGTTACCAGTGCTCTGAAACACGTTACGCCTGTAGAACAAGTTAAGCCGAATGAAAAGGAGGCTCCAAAGTTACACATGGATGAAGTAAACACAACGGTAACCATCGTATTTGGCGAAAACTCGAATTTTTGACACATAAAACTAATGACGTAAGTCCAAAGCACGTATTCTTTCATTATAACAACAGAATGAGGCCACGTTAAATCTTTGCTACAACCCTGGATAAATAGAAGACGAAGTTGATGGAGTGACTTCAAAAGAATGTACACGACAACGTGAAGAACACGGTAATACATGGAGATTTCAGGTAAGTGGTCGGACAGTAGTGACAGAACTTTATAATACAGTCTTTCATACTGCTTGGTACAGATACTTCATAACTCTCATTCATTGACTATGTAATGAGAAAAGAAGGCTCAACTCCCTTGTATTTGTGGAAGATGAAGAAATTTGGATCGTTGAGCAATGGTCAGTGCAAATTCCAGTATTCTGTTACTAAGTTACCTGCCTGTTCATACGCATAAAAGGGCACATATATTCAGTCGATCACCTAGCAATTATTCTACCTTGATACTCAATGCACCCATCAGTTCAGGAACTGCCCCCTCGTTCGTATTTTACTCCATTAAGAGGGCACTGGTGTGCATACAACAGCCATAGTTATCTTAAATAACTACAATCTTGGACAAATAGAGGTTAAACTTTTACTAAATTTCGGTGAAAATCGAACAAGTCACGCAAGACACTTGCCACATGAAAGGGGTGTCCATTCCTGGTATTATTTGTTTTCTGGACCTCTCGGCTTAGCAGTAGGGAGGTCTGACATGCAAGTGTCCAAAATGCTCTTTATCAAACTTAACAATATTTTGGAACGGGGGTGAGGGAAACTTGCATATTTCATAGTCCAAAATTGTAGCACCACAGATCATATTACATCACAGATTATGCTGATAATGGCCCAAATGAGATTTGAGCCTCGCTTTGATTTAGTTGATTGAATGTTGAATTTAGCGTAACTTTGCCTAAGAGAGTAGCTTGCTCCGTAACATCAACAAATTAGCCAAATACGTTTAGAGCACATGCAAGACGGAGATAAAAAGAGGCCCCCTTCTGCAGGGATGTGGGTGTGGTACCATGAAAATTACGCTACCCCAAACACGCAGAAGCAGAAGTAGACGTAACCAGAGATTATGAAACACATAATCTCTGACGTAACTTATGAATCTAAAGTCAGTCTAACAAAATAAAGAAGTACCCATAACGTGCTCAGATAAGTGATCAAGAAGGCAAACACAAATGTTTAAATGGCTATCAAGACACCAAGCACGACATAAAACGGCTAATACAAAAGTTATCTCAAATAATTAACTATTCAAAGGCAGACTGCTTAATACCATCCCTTCCCCAAGTACTGTCAAACGTCCAATTTACAGTTACTCAATGGACACTGCCCCCTTCAACCTCCTAGGTCTCTCTATTTACAAAAACTGACCGTTAAATATACCTCTTCCCAATCAGGCCCCTTGCTATAATTAGATTACCGTGAAAGCATGATTTCGTTCTTTAAAAACCCCTCCCTGTCAGCTACAGTAAACCGTGATAGAGCATGTTCCAAATACAGTATCATGTAACTCGACTATAGCATATTTCTATTTATAATGTCTCTCATAGTTAGAAATTATCCATCACGAACGAAGTCAGCCTCCTAAATGTGGGTTTTCTAAATGCACACTATTACGCAAGACACAAAATGAAGTTTACAGCATGCTACGTTCCATGTGGTTGTGTAAGTATTACGAAATATTTGAATTTGAATAATACACACCCTTTACTGTACAAAAAGAAAGACATCATTTTGGCTGCACCTCAAATATGCTTATGTTTCCCTCTTTTTACGGGCTTATTTGTTGCCAACTTGTTGGTTGTTAGCTACAATTAGCGGGGGATCAAATTCGCGCGCTTATCTACATAGTGGGGCAAGCGAACTCCTGTTGTAGCTCTGATGACGTATTTCGTATTAAAATTACGCAAGTCATGATGAATCTAAAACAAAACAAAACATAGACCCCTAGTTCAATTTCTCGTTTTTTGCTTTTGTTTACGCTTTTATTTTTGTGTCACTTTTCTTGTTGCTTTCTGGACAAAGCCACTCCAAGCGGGGTCATTACTTAGCAACTCTTTCGTTTCTTGAAAGACTTGAGCTCCATGTTGATTACGAAGTTATGGATGCATCTTCGCTTTTAATAGAAATACAGGCATGATAAATTATCTTTAACGCAAAGGAGCTTCGAATCATTTGCAAGGCCAACTGAACACCATAATAATCACGAGATGACTTCCAACGTTGCATGTACTATTGGCCTACCTTTCTGTGATATGATGGACAACTTAACCTATAATTTATGCAGCTTCCAACAAACATAATCAATCCCAAAGATTGCCAATGTCGTATATAAGGAACTGAATAGTAAAAATCGGCGCCGCATGTACTACAACTAATTATTGTCTTTTGGTTCCATCTCTTAAGCCAAGGGCCCCTACACCACAATCGACGGATGATATGCAGAAGTGCTAGAGTATGGCGCTGCCTATGAGAGATGGCTTGAAGGTGTCAGGATTGAGGTGTGATCACCATACGAACCTACTACTTCTACTAGCCAAAGGTCAAGAAATGGTGTAAAGAAAAAAGGTGAAAAGGAGTCTGTCAAATTTCGTTTTCAAGCTACTTTAGCAGGCGCAGTTTAGACTGATAGTCGTGATAGTGATCGAGAAAGAATACTACTCAATGTTATAGCGGCAATAACTACGCACGGGAGCAGTTAATGGGAAGAAAAAGAAGAAGAAAAAGACCAAGAACAACAGAACAGAAAATAGACAAAAAGGCAAATAAAACTGGAGACGAAGAAGAAACTATGATAAAAGTAATGAAGAAATAGAGGAGGGAAAACAATAGGAAGCAGAATAGCAGTTGAGGATGGCAGAAAGGAAGATGTGGTGGCAGGTGGAGCAAGTGGAAACAGAACAAGAGCAGGAAAAAGAAGAGGGCAGAGAAAAACAAAGGAACATAAAGAACCAAAGGATAACTGTGGAGAAGATGAAGGTAAAAATGAGGGTGAAGGAGCGGAAGAAGAAACGGGAAAGAAGAAGAGAGGAAAGAAAAGAACGAAACGGAAGTGAAGGAAGAGGGGGAAGAGAAAAAAACCCATTCGATTTCTTCAAAATTTTACATAATGTACAAACAACCTATCACAGAACGAGACAATACAACGAATCGTGCTAGTGGCTAGTCGCATACTACCCAACACACGGAAAAGTTACCCTTTGCTATTGACACATCGACAGGCCGCGATTAGTTTACTTGTGATCTCAGAATAGCTTAAAATTCGTTACTTCGAGGTAGAACCGAAGCTTTATCTTTCTCGTTCACCGATCTGTGAATCTTTGGCAGAACGTTTTCGGTGTTACTCCTATCCATGGGCCTTTTCCACTGAGTGGTCAGATGAACTGCTCTCCATCGAAAGTCATACTCACTTCAACACCGTGTATTATGTCTCAGGAATCGAATAATAAACTTCCAAGGGTTTGTTGACTCGCCAATACTAGAAAGTTATATACAATAAAATAATCATCGTTTTACAAATAAAGGTTCTGTTTAATATTACTGCTTAGATAACATTGATAAATAACAAGAAAATATAGTTATTAAAGCCATTCTTTGGATAAATTGGTAATCGTCGCTCGCATCTTGGATTTTAAGGTGTCCTTAACTCGAAGTTCACTAAGCCAAGATACGTAAATTATAATCTCTTTAAACATTGTAGGACAAAACGTGTTTCCGTTATAAACCGTTTCTCCTCGAAATCAAAAGTATGCAGTATCTGGATTGATTATCTCTTTTCTCCTTTTTTACGAACGCTTGCAGGAATGGGGGGCATTATTCTTTGAAAATGACATTTATCCGACAAAAAATTACGAATCTCCGAAGCGCCTGTGAGAGAAAGTGTAACATTTGGAACGATTGTTTAAAAGACGAAATTCGCAAGTTCAATTATCAGAGCGAAGTGGCAATTTGACTGATGCTCATGGAAAGCTGTCAACATGTTAACAGTCTGTGTCATTTTCAAACTCTCCTTCCAATTAAGCTACTTTCTTACAGTAGACTCTTTTAAGTTTATTTGATTGCATAAAGTATACCATAAACAGTATTATAAAAGCATCATTTTATTCTAAATTCAAGAAGCCTTTGGTTAAATGGGCAATTTGACCTTATAAACAAACTGCTTATAATTCTAATTTTGGTCGATCTTCCGCCCCACTTAAACATTAAAATACATAAATTTGCTGACAGACATAATAACAGTAAAGTTCAAAAGGTCTCTAACACGAACAGGAGGGAATGGGAAACAGAATCTTGTAGGGGGGCTTCAACCATTCCCCCAACAAAATAGATTAAAGTGACATTGTGTGGGTTACACTCTCCTGGTTTAAATAACTGACGACACTTAAAGTGTACCTCCAGTGGTCAGAAATATTTTGATATTTTGTTCATTGTGTTTCAAGGAATCGAACTGCCATGTTAGTTTTGGTCTCACGTACAGTTTTCCGTGGTTATATGTGATTCTTTAAGTAAATTTTTCCAGAGCGAGGCAATTTTGACGTCATAAGTAACAAATCTGTCAAACTTGAAGAAAGGAACAGGGAATTTCAGTTGTTGATGCTGAAAAATTTAATACGAGGCAAATAGTCGGTGGCCAGCAGTGCAGTTTTGAGCTCTTTTACACGGCTTTACGTAAATAACACTTAACGTACGGCAAAACGAATCAACGGAGGCTTTTTAGGTCAATACATTAAACAAAATACCAAAAAACTTCTAGCCACTGGAGGTACACTTTAAGAACAGTGCTATTCTCTTTGAAGCATGTTAAAACATAAATTTAATGGCGTTGTAATCGCTAATGCAGACTTTCACCTATTTGTGTGACCAACAATCAGTAACTAAAACCATACAATGGAAATAAGACACGTACCCTCTCTGCGATTTGATCTAACGAGGTTGACCCATCTAAGAGCTGAAACAAAATATATCCGAAATGAAAATACCATTAAATGGCAGAAAAGTAGCTAACACTTAAATTATTCACATAAACAACAACTAGTCCCATCAAAAGCAGCTCCATACCATGTGCGTAATACAGGGTGTGATATTTAAAAAGGCTACAGGTCTGGTAACGTGTGGAATGCACATGGTAAAGTGATAAATGTTGCAATCTGTAACTTTGATATAATAAAATTAAAGGTATCAGTAAAGCACACAAAGATGACAGCGAAGGTAATTATACCAATAAGTGACGAGTAGGCCCCATGAGTGAGGTACATTCAACATGCGTAGTGTATGATGCCCAAGGATAAAACAGAGGCTCTGAGGTATTTCTAGTGTCGGACTGGTGAAATATGAATTTTTTCTTTGGCGCGACAGCGAATTTTTGTCCTACGAATTTCACCTTCAATACGCAGTTTGTGCAACACAACAATTGCTCTAAAAAAATTCACGTCCTGTCTTTCCCTGTTTGATCAACGAAATAACCAAACCTTCTTAGTTGATATTAGATTGAATAGGAACATTGTCAATTGCTACTTTTTTAAAAATAAAGTTTTCGAATCAATGAAGGACACTTTGGACGGTTGAGGGGGAGCCGTAGCCGCCCCGGAAATTTTGCTTCGACAATAGAAAAGGGTTTGCCATCAATATATGCCAAAAGTGGATGTCACAGACAAGCCGATTGCAGTCAAGAGTATTTAATTGATTATACAATATGCACCACTATGATAAAATTCACTTTTAATGACTGAAACAATGGCCACGCCCTTTTAGACAAACCAGAATTAGCCTCCCCACAATAATGCCCCAAGAGCCCGTTCCTACTTTGAATCCTGTAATAAATTTCGCCCGTGTTCTGAACACTGTGAGGAAAGTAACTATGCTCTACTGTAACACATCTTTGCGCAAAGCACTTCAAACAAATGAACGTGAAAAAAGGACATATCTATTTTTATGACGCCTTCTTCATGTTTGTAACTGGTAACAGAACGTACACTTCCGCTCAAATGATAACGAAACCATACAGCTACAAATGTACAACTTCATATCTAGAATATGTTCAGCTAATATAAATGATTTCTATCAATAATTGTTTTTGCTTAATGGACTAAGGTCGGAGGTACGTAACACACTGAGAGTTTCCGTAATAGTAACGGGATCACATAAATTCGAGTGTGAACCATCGTGATCCTATACGTCAAACAGTGGTGATGCAACATAAAAAATTAGGACATGAATATGGCTGTCCATACGAAATCAGGTATATAGGAGCTAAATGTTGATAACAAATAGCGTACTTAAAGTTTAAAAAGGTTTAATGTTTAAAGGTAAGTCATAATTGGTAATCTTAAATCTGGATTCTTCTACTGGCCCTGACAGTGTATGTCTTCACTCCTTATCGAAGGACTGTTAAAAGAGTTACAAACGAAAACATAATCTACCCAATTTGATTCTTGACTTTGTCCTAACAATTCCCCTTACTGAAACTGAACGGAACACATGTTTAGATAACATAGGATTGCCAACTCTGTAACAAATTGAAATCGACCTCTAGTTGGTGGTTTTCAGCGAAGAAAGGCATTGGTTGTACGCATGGGGTTGCACTGTTGCCAAAGGTGTCGTTGGGATAGAGGATTAAGAGCTCACCAACAACAGGAAGTTTACAAATTCTGGTGTTTATATCTCGACTACTAACTAGCCAGTCGGCTACTATCCAGTCTGGGTAGCAAAGAATAAAATTTCCATGGTAAGTATATCTACTTTAATAAATGGGCCGTAGCTGTCTTGTAAGATTTCCAAAAATATTTTGCCATGCAGTATACTGCTCTAGATTCAAGGTTTTAATAAAAAAAATAACGCTCAGCTTACCTTGTAGTCTCCGAATGACGGTGCGATAAAAATTTGTAGCTTTAAATCTTCGACCTCTTCTGGGTTGAAAGGTTTGGTATCACTACCATCTTCACCGTGATCTAAAATTTAATCATGAAGAGGGAAAGGATACAGAATAAACATTGACTAAAAGGATAACTGTGCATGAGGAAGGAAAACGTTGTCAACCGTCTGTTTGTTTACTTGTCATTCTAGTTTCCTTCCTGGTTTTCAGTCACTAGCTTTCATCAGTTTGTCCATCTGCCTAGCTATCTCTTTCTTCGCACACACATTTGGTTACTTCTGTGCGACTCTATCTGCCAGCCTGTCTCTCTGTCTACCTCTGTGTCATTCATTATGTCTATTTGTGCTTCTATTTGTTCCTTTCTTTACTTGCTTGTTTTTCTGTTGTCTGCTTTGGCATCTGCTTGTTTGGCTCTCTGTTTCCTTGCCGATATGTCTTACCATATGTCTCTTTGTTTGGTCTACAGTGAAACCCGATCGTGGTTTCTGTGGGTGCAGGGCCCTGGGCCGAATGATGTTTTCTGAGCCTTATGTCGCCACTGATCGCAATGAAATTTGGCAAGATCGTACTGGAACTGATTAGGGTGTTTCCTCCAAAGGTATAGTTTTCAAATTTCCACTAAAGTCCTACAGATCAATGTGGGCAGATACTTTTTTCCCCTGGGATCAAAGCGCGGCACCTAAAAGAGACCTGGAGCCCTTAGCGAAAGCCCGGTTGGTCATCCCCTAAACTGGCAAATGACAGTGCTCTACCATTTTCTAATAAAACAAACTTCTTTCTCCGTAGACTGATGGTCACTAAGACTAGGTCACACTGGTATTTTTACCTAAAACGTATACCGCAAAAACCAATAAAACAAAGTCAAAATTATGGGGAGTTGCCTTCTGCCTCCCCTCGCGTAGGTACGCCTTTGTGGTAAATGACAACATCCTCATTTCACTGTAAAACAAGTTGGACAAGAGCGGTCGAAATCGATTTGTATTAGTTTTGTGCCCTGGTGGATACTTCTTAATAGATGATGATTCTCACCAACGCACACCATGTCTCTTGCCGATTCGAAGCATCACCTTCGCATTCGCTATCAATGTCAAAGATGCCAACAACAAATAAACATGATAAGACAAAGAACACCTTTGTAATCTCCCCATCATTGAAATATCTGTGCGTTGTTTTACAAAAGATTTTATGCGAGTACCTACCTTCTTTGTATTTTTCCAGCGCCATGCGAACGGAGAGATATTTTGATAAATGGTCAACTAGGGGGGAAATATAAGTCAGAAAATATAATTAAAATATCTATTGAAAGTCGTGGGTACTTCCTG
Source organism: Carybdea cf. marsupialis auct. non (Linnaeus, 1758) (assembly GCA_010016065.2). Taxonomy (NCBI): domain Eukaryota; kingdom Metazoa; phylum Cnidaria; class Cubozoa; order Carybdeida; family Carybdeidae; genus Carybdea; species Carybdea cf. marsupialis auct. non (Linnaeus, 1758). The sequence continues at coordinate 16,803 of JAAAKL020003728.1, forward strand.
AAAAAGTCGTAGTACTCGCAGTCACACTTGAACTCTGACAATCTGATAAAGATCGAATAGAAACAAGTTTTGATTTCCCTATAAAGCCTACAAATAGCATTCTACCCTTCTTATATACCCTTCAATCTACCCTCTACCATCCTACTTGTGCACTTCAAACCATGTATCGTAAATAGTGGCTCATGCTACGTGTCACAGCCTTCATCTAGTCCTATAAATTTACTTTAATAGTTTGCTGGTTGTACAAAACAATAAAACTGACGAAATAGCGAAAACCTTTTTCAAGAGACAATTATAGAAAGACCGTGTGCCTTCCACAAATGACAGCACCCTTGTCTATTCATTTTCTTGCCAGTGCGAGGCTGGCTATGTCGGACCCACGACTTTGAGGTTATTCGATAGAATCAAGCAGCATATTCCGTCCTATATTCGCCAAGCATCAACTCCTACGAGGAAACAACTACCTCGGGTTTCTAAAGCAAAAAGCACTACTAAGCAATGTGACACTGCCATAGGGCAGCACTTGCTTGAAAACGCAGACTGTGCAAAACTGTATACGGATGACCGCTTTCGCATAATAGGCAGAGCTAAGTCGGCTTTTCACCTAGCCGTCCTCGAGTCCGTCCACGCCAAGGCAACAAAACCGTTGCTTTGCAGACAAAAAGAATGTCTTTTCATTGGACCTTTTCGGCTAACCATCTTCCACGGACACTGATTGGTCAAAACAACGCCAATCTAGCAGTCAGACCTCTGATTGGCTACTTTCAAAACAGAGTTTGGTATAAGTTTTACTGATTTCTTCCTATCTCAATTCTGACAATTTTGTACTCTGAGGAGTGTCAGACGAAAAAAGCTTTTCAGTACTAAAATGTTTTCGCTATTTCGTGCAAATTTACTTTAGGGCGTTTTACTTCATTCACTCGAGATGACTCCCTTTGATGACTCTTGACAGATGTCTCATGTAACGTGCCACTTAAATAATTCAGTTCAACAGCATATTTTGATCCCTATCTAGCCCTATACATTTACGTCATTTGTTCACTCCAGACGTCTTCATTTGGCATTTGCTTGGCCAAAATCTGTAGCAATATGAATTAGTTACTTAATAGACATTTAACTAGAACATATGTTCATCGACCGTTGGTTAACTTCACCCCTGATTTCCTTTTGAAAGCTTAGGTTGTGACCATATTTGAAAATGAATACAGATACGAGAAAAAACCCCTATGTTATATTGACTGAAGCTCTGGTTTCCGTGCTTGTTGAAGTTAAAACAACCCTATTCTCTCCCCCTCCTATGCCCACTCTTTTCAGACTTCTCAGACCCCTGATACCCTCTCTCCCATACGTTCTTGGTGGATAAGCACCTAATGTCATTTCTTACAATACATACATTTGTGAAGTACACAAAAAAAGTTAACTTTTTTGACTCTCCCTCCCCCATAACAACACGGGAAACAACAACCTCTGTTGCTTTGGAATAAAGGCGCGGTGAGGCATGTCCTTGAATAGGCACTATAAACATTTGTCACTTATCGCACGATTTTCCGTTATAAAATCTTAAAAAAGGGAGGGTCCGTACCTACTAGTACTACCATTAAGCGCAATTGATAATCGTTATCGTCCCGACAAATTCTCGTTAAAGTGGGTTGTAAAATGACGATATTCAACAAAGTTTGGCACAAAAGCAACCACAACGAGAACCTAATGGGTACTAAATCAAAACGCAATTCAGTGAGATGAACTGAATGGAAAATGGAATGGCTTAAGATAAAATTGCACGAAGTAACCAAATCATATATTCACTTAAAGCTTTTTTTCTCAGACACTTCTCCAAGTACAAAATCGTCAAAATGGAACAAGAAAAGGAAGGAATGAAACTAGCACCCAACTTTGTTTTCAACATAGCCAGTCAGAGCTTTGACTGCAAGATTCGTGTTGTTCTAAACAATCAGTGCACGTAAAACTGAGCAGTTAATCGGAACGGCTCAATGAAGAGATAAATTATCTCCGTCTACAAAGCAACGGTTTCCTTGCTTTCATGTGGACTGATTCAAAAGGTAACGAAAAGTTATGGAAATCAAAGATAACGCAAGCACATGGTCATTCAAGCAGAGGAAAGACTCACATTTGAAAGTCAAATAACATACCTGTCGCATTTGAAGTTGTTTTTATGAAGCGTGCTTGTTGCATTATTGTTTCTGGATCCGTCTGCTCCGGCAGAGGTCGAAGGATCAGCTCAGTTTCCTTAAAATAAAACTGTTCTCGTTAGTTACGTTACCCAATTGTTTGTTTTCTTTGGGGGATATCAAATGGCCTGTAGGACCTACGCATTGGACTATTCAGAATTGAATGGTTCGACTTCAATCTCACAATATCAGAATACATTGCAAAGACTATTTTGAAATTGTGTCACAGTCTTTTACCTTTTACTTCAAACGCCCTGTCAATATTGAATTTTACTTCATCGAGCATGGATACGGTGTCGGTGAGGCGAAGTTGACGATATTCCAGCCTCGTTCTCAAATTTAGCACAAATTTACATATCTTAGTTGATCAGTTCACGATAAACAAAAATATGACAGCATGTTAAGTCAAGAACAGGACGTGGATTGCACACGTTTCCGATGTAATTCATATCCCAAGAACGCGAAAAAATACAAATCAGGGACCTTTTTTAAAAGCAGGCTTTAAGTGAAACAGTTTTCAACATATCACTTTCAAGTGAAAAACTACAATTCTGCGCTACGAAATTTGCAAATTTTCCCTAACCCTCGTTCTAAAATATCATAAAAGATGTTTGAACCTCCTACGACCACTACGAAAAAAAGACATACTTATGAATGTCCACTTCACCCTCATTCTTCTACCCCCGGATTTTGAGGACAATTCTGGACTATGAAATATGCAAGTATCCCTAAGCCCCGTTCCAAAATATTGTTAAGTTTGAAAAAGAGCATTTTGAAGACTTGCATGTCATACCTTCCTGCTGCTAAGCGGGGAGATCTAGAAAACAAATATTATCAGAAATGGACACCCCTTTCAAGTGGCAAGTGGCTTGCGTGACTTCTTCCATTTTCACCGAAATTTAGTAAAAACGTAACTTCTATTTGTCCAGGTGATTAAAGTTTTCCCCACCTTCTGGTTATCACTTAAATCAAAGTTACCAATCGGCCTTCATGCCCGCCATGTAAATGGCAATGGTCATGCCTTGAAACTAGCATTAGGATAATACAGCCTCGGTTTGAATCCAAGTGGTACCTGACTAATTTCAAGGAGCATTTTTCAAACCTATCTTTTCAAATCCGATCTCCTCATCTCAAATGACGATAATATTAGGCACGTTATCATTTGTCATATAATATCATATAATATTTGGCACGCCCGTTATCATTACATAATATGAGCAAAGCAAACAGCGCTTCCTGGTCGCAATCATTAACAAGTTGTCTTACCTATAACCACAAATTACGATTATTGTAGCTACCTGAGCAATTTACGACACAGAGGTCGAACTCTTCAACCTTTGGCGCCCAAAATTGGAGCAAATCTTGCTTATGCTACTGCACATGTGATATACAACATCGACCAGATCTGAGTTTCACTCCGGGGGTTAGGGGAGAAAGTGGGGCTTTTGCCCCTACCTTTTCCATTTGCTTCTATATACTTTTCAAAAGTAGCTATTAAAGAAGATATCTTCTTGTTTCCTTCTTATGTATTATCCCACTACTGAAACTTTCAACAGGTTAACTTTATCGCCTGACGTTTTCACAGCAACGTGTAAGAGTGACCACACCAAAGAATTATCGCTTTAGACAATTTTTGTAATCGAGTCCCTTGCACCTGAACGGAACCTTCCTAGTGTCCATATAAAGCGATAATCATCACTCGGGTGGCCAGATAAACGTGAATTTCTATTTAGGGCATTTTTCAGGCACGTCCAAGAAGATTCTCAAATTTTCCGACAGGAAGACAAGCAATAAAAAACCTGCTGTCCATTATCGTCGAAAGGATGGAGTAGAAGGGTAACTTCCCTGGGGCCACAATGGAGGCCGTTAAAGACATATTATAGGGTTTATTGGCCAGGAGGGTTTTAGCCCAGCCTTGGAGGTCAAGTGTGAGGGTATTGAAGTCGTGACCGAATGGTTATAGATTCACGTTCTAGTCATGTTGTTGCACTCGTGATCATAGGGCCGCAATTTCGAGTCCAGCTGTCACTGGTACGATGTTGTGTCCCTTGCAAAGCTACTTTACTCGTCTTATTACGACTGAGAACTCCTTGTACTGGCTACTCGTAACAAGCTTGTCTGCTAATCACAACAAAACCGTATTATATCTAAAGCATCATGAACAGGATACGAATAGGGAAAGAAACCTAGCCATTGTCACACTGGGATCCTCATTCGCCCTCAGTGGCCTCGCCCTGCATTAACAGATAAAGATATGCCCTTAATCCTTAGTAAACATTACCAATTTTCTCACACAAATATTATGACACGTAAACTTTTAAATAATCTTTCTTTGAAGATGAAGCATTTAGTATTCTTGCAAGTAGCTTTTCTAACGAGAGCGGCTCTCTATTACAGCATGTGGCAAAGTGACATACTAAAGGTCACACCGAGGTACCGAGGACCGGTATGGAAGCCACAACCTACTGGTTTTTAACTGTCGTGTTGTCCATTAGGCCATTTCGTCCTCAAAATGCGCCGATTGCATGAGGTATCGCATCGCCACTTTTGAAGTGAATGCAAAGTAACACCCTTTGTATCTGCACGAAGCGTCCATAATAGAGAGATAAGTTCCCCTAGACATGCTTTAAATTAACATTTTCTTCGTACCACCTGGCAATGTTAAAAGTATTTGTTGCCTTGTAACATGAAACATCACCCCAAAATACGAAAAATTAATACGAAAAATTATTTGTTACCATATAAAATAAAACAATACTTTGTAGACTAAAGCGGTACCTCGCATAATCTCGTAAATACCGTTACCACCGAAAATAAGTAGTTACCTCGTATTCCTCGCAGGTGTTTCCTTGGGTCTCCATAGGTGCTAAACAAAGAGGTTAATTAATATATTAATTGGGACAATATATTGTTGAAATATCTGTACAAAAATCTTTTGTAGATAAGAACCATGATACGTATGTAAAACGTGGTTTGGGTTGCGTGGGGCCCTCGGGATACAACAGCACTCTGTTCTGCACACAAATTAAAAACTTGCATGTGTTGAAATGGGTTATGTCGTCTTAAAATGTAAATAAGTGCCCAGCACAAGGCATGTAGATGAAACAGTATGACATGAATTATTCTCGATTGATTGAATATCATGTATGGGGTCTTGATCTTGTATATGCGCCTTCGCATGAGTAATGGAGGATAATTATAAGAGGTTTGTGAACTATGGGGAATTCATGTTGCAGCCCTTGCAATCAAGGAAAAGGTTTGGCAGTTACAAGTCGACACATAGTTCGCTGGTTGTCGCCGATACGGAAGGTAATGCTTCCAATTTTTCTCGGAATAAAATAGTACACACAATAAGACATTATGAACCCGCGGGGGGGGGGGGGGGGGGGCACAAACGATAGGGGGGGGATTAAAAAAAAAAAAAAAAAACAAGATAAAAAAAATTTGAAATCA
>JAAAKL020003729.1:0-22440 GCA_010016065.2 Carybdea cf. marsupialis auct. non (Linnaeus, 1758)
CGTTTAACAACGTTTTCGCATGGATTCTAGTCTGGCCAAACAGTTCATACATTAAATTCAAATGTCTGCTGTCAACTTGTTATTTTACATCTCCTATCTTGGGGGACAGTATGTATATCATAATTTATGTAGGATTCTGTGGCAGAGGAGCCAGAACGTTTGATAGCCAGATGCCCTATGTTTTATATGATGTTTCTACTACAATGGATCAAGAAGCTCTGTAAAGTAAGGATGCTTCCCGAAGACACAATACAATGGCCAATCTGGAATTTCAACAGAAGTAACCACTAACAGATCAGTGGTCGAACTCTGAGAGTTCAATTGTAAGCTGCGAAAACTGGTTCATGGATCCGCTCTGCCAAAGTTACATAGTGAAAGTTCACTGTTACAGTTATTTTTTGTTAACAGAATATTTCCTATATTTTTACGATGTTTACTGTTCAGGTTCGCCCAACCTGCAAAGAGGCATATGATCGCAAGATGATAGAGCGAGATGGTGTTTATAATTTAATGGGCATCGGGAAGCACTACTGTAAAGTGGACATCATCGGTTGCAATAAGACAGGGTGGACTTTAGCACTGAAAGTTGATGGTGACAAGGTAAATATATCTAACATTTTATAATCAATATTGTTAAGGGAAGCCTAGAAGGATACCTTTACTGTTTCTTGCTGTTGAAACGTTACGAAGTTTTTCTAATACAGATATCTGTCGTAAACACCGTCCTTTAATAAACGCCGGCCCATTCATATTCGTTCCTTAAAATTTTCTTTGAAAATGTTAACTATAGAACTTTTCTACGTTTACCTACGATGGAAGGTGTGATAAGTTTAGAGGCGAAGAATGTTAGATTTTTAGGGAGATCGAAGAGTGAGGGCCGTTGGCTTACTTAGCTTTAGATAGTAGAAGAATGCAGTGCTATTTCATTTCATTACCAATACTTTCATATCAAAATATACAAAATATGTAAAGGGACACGTTCAGTTGCAATCATCTGGAACAGAAACCCTGAAAGATTTTAGAGGGATTGCAGCAATAAAACATAGCAGAGGTAAATGCTGAATAAAGGGAGGTAAGAGTGGGAAACGATGGTAGGAGCATTTCAAGAAGTTGTTTGATATTGAAAATCATAGAGATCTTTTGTGAGAAACAGTAGCAACTGAAGTCCCAATAGAGTGTGCGACAACGGGCAAAGTAGGGGAATTCATAAACAAAATGAAGAGAAGAAAGGACTCAGGATGTCAAGGAGTGCCAATTGACCTGATGATTGCCCTGAGAGAAACAGGGATGAAGATGCTAATGAGGTGATTAAACACCATCTGGACGGAAGAGTCAATATCATCAACCCGGAAAGTAATAGAGATACTCCCCAAATTCAACCGCAAGAGGATCCTACAGTGCAATAATGTTAAACGTGTCAATATTTATGAGTACTACACCAAGGACCATGAGAAGGGTTCTAGGACAGACATTATGGAAACAAATTTAGTTAACTTACATGCAGGTTGCATTCATAAGTAGAAGGGGCACGATAGTTTCAACTCAAATTTGGACTTTTGACATTCAATGCCAAGGACATTTTACTTTTTACATTTGTAGCTAACTGATATATTGCTGTAAAAATATTCAGAGGTGGAGATAACGAAATCCTAATACATATTCAATGGGCGAAACAAAGTTTGCACCTCACCAAAGCCATACCTAAAAATGTAACAGATGCTTGTATTGTATTTCTTTCAACAGCTATTGTATCCCTAATCCACCTGCCTAATGCACCATGCCATAGGATCAAAATAAGCCTTCTGTTGCAATGTTTCAATACCAATTAATGTACTGACTTTAAAAAATTGTCATCATTATCATTAGTGCTCGAGTTGCAACGCAAGGTTTGTAGAATTCGTGTTCCTTTTCACAAAATTTTGAAATTTCCATCACTATGTATCAAATCATAGGGAAGGAAGGAGTTGCATTCATCACTATCTAAACTCGAAACCCTATTACTTTGCAACTTTCAACGGGCTTTCGGCATATCAATGGCTCAAATATCAGTCTTCCCTACGTCAAGTAAGACGGTGCAGAGACGATGATCTACAAACTTCAGTAGCAATAGACGTCAGTGTGTCCACAGATGAAGCGCTTGAACTTACGTCGAGTTTGCTTTCACAGTGGAACAACTAGCACATTTATAACAGCACATGTTGCAAATGTCTGATTCACGGTGTCATGTCCACGTTGTGATATATGACTTATTTTTCTAGTATATTTTAAAACTAAGTAGACACTATACTCTTTTCATTTTAATCTGTTTTTAGGACACATTCCTTTACAGTTCTCCTTATTGGACAAATACAGATACTTACAACGAAGACAAATGTCTGAAAAATATCTCTTCTACTGAGGAGGGAAAGTTCAAAGCCTTCAGGAGCCTTCCTTTTGAGAAGATTTGTTTGGAAATGAACCATGGAACACGTTACTCTGGGATTCAACTTGCTGTAAAAGCCAAGTCTCTTTACCAGATATTTAAGGAAGGTCAGTACATCAAAACTGAAAAAGGACGATCTAGTTGGATGTTACTAACCGATGATGCAAAATTGCAACCAAACTGTAATGCGGAAGGTATCAATAATGAAGGAGGGAGACATTCAGAGAGATTGGGAATTCAAGGGAATAATCAAAATGATTGCAAAAGCAATAATTCTCATCTGGGAGTTGGGTTAAAACATCTACCGATATATTATGATTGTTTGATTAGCAGCGGGAGCTGTTATTTAGATCGTAGTAACGTGACAAAGATCATCGGCACCGTGTCCTACATTTATATTTCCTAACATTCAGCCATTCAAAACTAAAGAACAGACCATTTCTAATCTAGGCTGTGCTGTCGTTTTAACTAATAGATCCCGTGTGCTAGTGTTATTGCAAGTAGAAGACAAACATAAAACAGGGAAAGCAGAAATACGTAGCTTTTTCATCAGTTTAACATGTGCCAGAAAGTTTCTTATAAACAGCTTTATAAATCATTTCTCACTTATAGGCACTTTACTTTCGTTATGTTTGCTAGATATAAGCTGATAAGGGAAAAAAAAAATTGACACACGCTACTGAGTTTCAAAATCTTCTAAACATTTTGTATTCCTAAGTTTGTAAATTGTGTTTCAAACAGAAGGGACATTTATGCAGAAAAACATCACCAAGAGTTGGAGAATAGCAAGGGAAAAGCTTGTCTCTTGTATAATTGCACATCCAGTATGGGCTTTTCAACATACATCGTAACATGAGAATTTCTTCATAGCAGTAATGATCTACTTTAAATGCCCTAAACTACATGGAGCTTAGTGGACCCATACTGTGATCATTATATCATTATTTTTTATGTCTACTCTTTCTTTCCACAACAACTTTCCAAAGTATGATAACGTTTCACCACAGTTATGTATTGTGCCTTCGTGGTATCACCTGAGGTAAAAGCATCGAATCATTACCAGCGTTGCAAAGAAGGGTAACAAAAATAATGCCGTTTTCAAGCAGACTGTAAAGATTTGTACAGGTATTAAGTCTATGTCCTATCTCATATTGGATGTATGTCACAACACAGTGCAACAACACATCATAAACTATTTATCCTATCCACTTTGGGTTGTTTCGAAATTACCACGACTAGTAAGTGGAGTGAGGGGCGCGTTGTCCCATAGGTATATCTAGATAATACCTCATAGCATGTTTGACATTTAAACATGAAACTTGACAGGCATTTTGAGTCATTAATTACCTAGAAAACCTAAGTTGGTATGTTGCTACTAAAGCAAAAAGTTATCTTTATATTCTAGTTTTAAAAGGCAAAAAACATATAATTTTTGCCTTTTACAACAAATAATGTTTTACAAGCAAATCCGTTACTTTGTGACACAAAAGTCAGGCCGGATGTAATTTTTTTGCCGTAGACAGTTCTTTGTAGTTTGTGAATGACGTTTCGAAAATGGTAAATATAATGTCATAGTTGGCAGAACTTGGGGAAACAATTGATTATACTCTTGAATAAATTTGAAGAAATATCAGACAATTTAAAATAGATTGAGCAGGTCTTTTATATATAAGAAAAGGTATAGAGCTACAGGGTGTCAGCTTTCCACCCCAACATCTAGGTATGGTAAAGAAGATCGAATGATACACATCAATCCAAAGGAAGTTTTCTAATACTTTTCTTTTGCGGAATGAAAAGGAACCGTACGATCAGACTTAAAAATGTAAGGGAGTGTCCACTGACAAATGTTAATTATCATAACGTAGCAAATCTCCTTTTACATAATCGAACAAAAGTATTGGAACAATTTCTTCTCTTACCCATGTTTTCTCTAAAAACTGTCATGCAGATCCCAAAACACATGCAAAAGATGATTACTAATGTCGCATAATGCAAATTTAATGGTCATTTCAAGTTTATAGATTATGTTCACTTCAAAACAAAGTCATTTACTGTTATTACCAGCATAACAAATATTGTCAGAGGTGCCCGTTCAAAGAAAAGACGCCATAAAGTTAGTTTTATGTATATCGATGGTAAAACATGGGTCTCGGTGTTCTTTTATTAATCGTTATTTATTGATATAAAATTCATCTACAGCTTACCTTATTAACTTATACTTCTCTAACAAATGACTTTATAAATCTGAACATGTAACAGGACTTGGTTATCAATAATCTTGAGGCTATTTGGAAAGGCACAACTTCTTTGTAATGTACATCTATTAAAGTTAATTGATTTGATAATAATACAAAATAGAGAGGGTTTTGTTTACAACTTGCTTTGTATATAACAAACTTTTATTCCTTCACAGACGTCAAGGGTCAAATCAAAGGTCCTACAGTATTTGATCAGTTTTACGCGCTTTGTGTTTAGTTATCGACGAATACCACTGAGCAACCGATACACAAAATACATGCTATTTGCGTGTGTATCAATCGAGAGTATTCATCTTCACAAGGAACGACCAGTGATTAACGTACAGCTTAAATATTGAGAGTGTGAAAGTAGTCTACCTGCATTGTCTTGGCAGTTTCATTTATAAATCCATTACTCAATTGCTTAACAAAAAAAATCTACTATTTAAGGTCAAGTATCAAATGATGTGCATCATGCGATGTATATGCAAGCACTGAAGACATCGTCATCCAAGGTTGATTATATTAATTCGTACGTACATATCTATACTCTGCAAAAGATTGCTTTAAAGGCAACATATACTGGTTGTAATTGGTCATTGCTTAGATTGCCAACTTGGTCAGAGAGAGTGAAATATATTTTTATTACACGTTAAATTTTAATTCAACTTTCCTGTTGTTAGAATTTGTTCGCTTCAGTGTAATAAAACAATAAATACAGGTTTCCAATGACAAAACTACTGCTAAGCAATTCGACTCTGTCATAGAACAACACTTGCTTCAAAACCCAAACTGTGCGAGAAGTTATAAGAACAAACGTTTCGGTGTAATAGGTAACCCCACGTCTGATTTTTTCTCAACCGTTATAGTATCCGTCCACATCAAAGCAAAAAATACCATTGCCATGTAAACAAAAATATTGTCTTTTCATTGGGCCTCTTCGGTGAACCATTTAATTCCATGGACACTAATTTGTCAAAACTGCACCAATCTGGCAGGTAGAGTTCTGATTGGCTACTTTTAAAACTCTGATGGGTATCAGTTTAATTGATTCCTTTTCAATTTCAATTCTAAAAATGCTTTTCATTACTAACGTGTATTCAGAACCTTTTGGATGTCAATGCCTCTTTTGACCAACAGAACAAGAGCACAGCTCTTGCTTAATTTTATTAAGAATGGATGATAAATTTTACTAACATTGGGGTGCCTTTACTAGCAACTTCTAGCAGACTTCATGGACTGCTAATCTTTACATTTTTTTAGGAAAAGCTTTCGAGGAGGTAGATTACTTCCCCCTGCAATATTTCTTACACTCGTCAGAACTGCTGGTAACTTGAATGCAATGCTTTCTTGTGTCAATTTATATAACGTTTTGCCCCATACATAAAATATTTATAAACAAATTTTCGACCATTTACGAATGACATCTACAACGAGAAGAATTGATAGACTATAACACAGAGATTATAAAGGTCATGTCTTCGTGTAATAGTGCCTTGGGATCGTGAAAGACACTCTACTAGGATTCCTAGTAATATAAATTGAAGACTTGTAGCGGAGAATTCACAGGCAGTTAAACTTGTGGGGAAGTTGGCGCAACACCGTACCGTTGGGTTTGGGGTCTAAATAATGAAATTATTCAGGACGTCTGCAGATACTGCTACTTCTGGTTTGTTCTCCGTACAAATGAGGGTGTGGTTAAATATTTTCTATTTAATGTAAGAAGTTTTTAGGTCTAAAATTACCGTTTTCAGTAGCAGATTGTCTTTAGATTATAGATATGAACGTAGAGATATAAATAGTAAGGATCATTCAAACTACAACACTGAAAACTTCATCATGAGCTTTCTGTTAGTGAACCAAAAGGAAAGAGAGGCCATTCCGTTGCCAAGAGCTCTCCGGTTCTTCTCGCTTGACAACCACTCGGTAACCATAAGTAGAGTAACTGCAGTAAACTATTGTTGTATACAGTAAATTTCTTTCAAATCCATCAAGAAACAACAGTATTTTTTTCGAAGTGTCGGCTAAGAGATAGATGAACATGTTGTTCACTTTTCAAAACTAAAACAGCTAAAAAAAGAAGGATTTTTCATTTTTTTTCCTCTCTGTCATAAGCCATGGAGAGAATGCAGAGAGCTGCTAACTTAGACGTTAATGCCATGGGAGGGGGTTGGGGGGGGGGGAGACAATGGTGTAGCTATTGCCACAAATAGTCATGGAAGATCTGGTCGTTGATGGGCAATCGTTGAACACATTCTATGTAGCCCAATATACTTAGGAAGTTACTTACACATGAAATTTAATGTAGTCCAAGAAATTGCCTCCTTAAGGTGTCGGGGTCAGTCTTTTTGCACACTTTCTGACAAAAAATTCTGTGAATTCACAAAGCCTTTGTTCTCTGATGTGTGGTATATTTTGTCCCTAACTTTTAGATTTTACTTTTTGGTTTGATCTTTGTTTTATGATTTTCTTGAAAATTTGTCTGTTGTCCTTTACTATCAAAATCGTCGCTCAACATTCTTGCGGAGTTCTGTTTTCTGTGTGCATAAACTCTTCGTAAAACAGTCTCTATTCACATATTACTGCAATGTCGACACTTCCTTTAATCTCACTTGTATTCTTATATCCTTACTTCACCTTATCGCTGTGTTGGGAACGATGATCTAGATATTGCAATGCTGAAGCAATAGAATTACTGGTTATCAAATCTGACAAAAAAATTGCCATACCATCTTAAATAGAGTAGACGATGTCCAGTGTATTTATGGTAATCATTCTACTAATCATTGAAAATGTATAAAAACTTTTTATCAGCTACATACTTGAGAAGGAGGATTTTTGAAAAATAACATTCACAGGAGCTCTTGCAATGACCATTTTATGTAACATTGAGAAATTCAAAATTTTGTATTAAGATAATAAAGTATTTACAGGACCATCAACAGAACTTTCTTATTATTACTGGAACGTATGTTGCATTATAATAGTTATATGCATCAAGTCCAGCTGAAAAGGCATTAATTGGCAAACAATGCCAATCTTTCAAGTGTCGCTTTTTTACAGTCTGCCAGGAATTTATGAAATTAAATAAAAACTGGTGGAAGTAAAAGTGACTGCAGATTTTAACTAGGATTTATCTGTTTAAGAACAGTCATCACGTTCTTTCTCAATACTATAAAAACGATAAGTAAGACATCAGAGAGAACTTCCACCATTATTCCACCTATTCAAGCTACATTCCAATGTAGGAAATTAAACGTCATATAAGAATAATATTATTCAAGAAAAACAAAAGAAAACTGAAACAATTGACATAGAAATCGTCTCTTGTTGTTGAAGAGTCTGAACCATTCTATAGTAGATACAAATTAAATTGAACAAAATTATTGAAACAAATAGAATATTGGATTTAGAAGTTTGATCAATATTTCGTCTCAATGCGAAGTCATCATCAGAAGATTTTAATCTTTTTCGCTCAAAAGTAATGGGATCAAATTGTATTTAACATTTTCGTACTCAATAGTATTCTGTTGTGACACCCAGCGTCTGTGTTTTTCTAAATTACAGAAAGATCCCGTCGTCCTCTTAATTACCTCTTCCAACATTTTTAAATGTTAACAAGTTGTAACTTACATAAGTGACTATTTCATAATCCAAAACATTAAGAGTTGCCAAAATATTAACAGTGAAAAGTCGTGCTAGGAAGTTTTGCTAGGAAATTTCAAAAAATTTTGCAACCTTATCCATAGTGCTTTTAATGGAGACGTGCCATAATTATTATTTCGAAGAGTTCTTTGTCACTACAAGTTTTGTAGACAACCTTGTATAGCAGAATAACATGGCAACCAAACATGTAAAGTAGGTAGCCATTGCTTCAAAGCAAGTCAAACTCGTGTAGTTTTTACAGCACAGAGAATGCTGCCAAAAATCTCGAAGAATGCTATCCCGTCCCATCAAACAAGTAATGCAATTTATGAATTTTATGCCTGTGCAAAACCAGTACACCGGGAGTATTTCTAAAGGATTTCCAGACAGAATGTCGCAACACATTCATTCAGCTCTCAGAAACGGCAATGAAAAACACCAACAGCCCGAAAGAATAAGCAAAACAAGCAAGGTTCAAATCCATTGTGACTAGGCTATCGGCACATCTTGTATGTGAATGTGTGAATCTTGAATGTATCTTGCAGTATAAGGCCGAAAGCTTCAAAGTGCTAGCAAAGGCTAGGTCTGCAATACTCTTGAAAGTCCTAGAGGCAGTATACATGAAAAAGCAAAGTCTTTCAATTTTTCGCTAGAAGGAATTTGTGATTTCTTTCAAATTTTCTTAGATCTGTACAAACTTTTCATTTGTTCCCACGGTCATAATACAGGGGAATGAATGAAGAGAAATGCCAATTTAGACATTGATGCCAGGGGAGTGGGGTCAGTGATGTGGCTATTGCCACCATTAGTCATGGAAGATCAAGTCGTGGATCGGCAATGCTTGAAGACATTGTATGTAGCCAAATACGCTGCTGCGAGTTATGATCAATAAGTTTGTTTGTTGTAGGAATATCGTTCTTTTGACAGAAACAGACTGGGATGAGTGCACCAAAACGAGACTATGGTTGAAAAACGATTTATCTATCCAAGGTTTTCTGCGAATCATGATATCACGTTTTATCACGTTCTCTCCTCTGATACTATGCACACACTCCGCTCAATGTGATCCGACAACTGATGGATCTAGCTGTTTACAACTGTAAACACATCCTGCTTTTCATGAAAGATGAACATGGCGCAATAATCCACTTTCTTGTTTTAAATATACGTAAGGCATCATATTCAAAACGTTTTATCAAAGGTAAAACTTAGCACTGATCCAAAACCCCAGAATCGAATACATTTAGTTTAATAAAAATATTTTGAAGAATACGTCCTTGAGCAAGAAATAATAAATTCTTGTTCCCAAAGCCTCCTTTTGATCAGATGTACTGTCACCAACATCTTGTCAAAGACAAATGTTTCGTTGAAAGCTCATGAATCATTACAGGCATATCAACGAAGTCTAGGCGCCAAGAAATGTTGTTTTGATGACTTGAATCTGATGATTGTTGATCCCAAAGGCAAACATGGAAGTAATTGCCGTGTTGAAGCAACAGTGAAAACATGCTACACCTTGGACTGAGGTCAACTACAAATGTGTAAAAATACGATCACGCAACGAAATTTGATCTAGTATGGCAGATATGAACATACGGTTCACATGCTTGTAAGCGCACCTAGTTAATTTATTATATTCTAACTGATATCTGATTTTGTGATAAGACAGTCAGTGACTAATAAATAAGATCTCGCTAAAAGTTCAACCGTTAATTTGTTACTCGGTCATACATAACATTGCTATAAATAATGGACTATTTATTATTTTGATCCTGAGTCTCAATATCGTAAAGGAAACATAAGCAGAAAATTTGAGCGCATCTTATTACAAGCACAATTAACTCAAGTAAAGAATTCATACAACTTATTGCAGCACCAGCAAAGTTGTCTCCATCATAAAATACCTGATGGTAATCGATTGAGTTTGTGGTAAGTTGTTTTGAAAAGATCATGCATCATAGGATACCTAGAATCATATATCCACTATATATCTGCCTGCGAACTGAACAACGTGAAAATAAATAAATGGCAGAAGGTGCGACAGTCAACATCAATTAATACAAGTTGAACAACAGAAATGAATTCATTGCACCTGATACCAGGCTTAATTTTTACCTTCTTTCTGTTCTGCACATTTGCACAGGAACAGACAAAGAAGCGAGTCATTTTGACCTTAAGAGTTTATGCAGATATAGAGGTAATATCTTTTTCGAAAAAGGAAAACATAAGTGCAATGCACTGCGTGCATCTCTGCGTAAATGATGCCAACTGCAGTGCTATTTTTAAACCACATAATGCAAGTCAACAGCTCAAAGGTTCTTGTGTGATGTATAGCTCACTAACAGAGAAAGACATTCGAAAAGATCAGCAGCAGAATGACACATTTAAAGGATGGGCATATATATTAAAGGTACGTAAAACGTTCCTTCTAAATATTTTAAGACATTTAGAGAAACACAATTTTCTTATAGAAAATGTGCTTAGCTGAAGTACCAAACATTGCTTTTACCAGGAATCAAATTTAATACTGTGACAAAAAGTTATATATGCATATATATATGCTAAAATGCTTTAATCACTTGTGATTACTTTGTCACGCTTTATGTGCTTTGTGATAATTGATCAGTATAATGATTATATTTTAATCACGAACATCATTATCATCTTTACTTTAATGAACATCATCAGTGTCTGTATATTCTCTGATATCAGTGACAGATCAAACTGTCAGGTTTGTAAGTACCTGGAAAGTGGTGAAACGTTTTCTGCTAAAACTTACTCAGGGGAAACCTTCGCTGTAATTCTCGTATGGTAGTTTATTTTCTTAACTGCAAAACATCCAAGAAACAGTATGTAAGGAGTACTATCATAGCCTTCAAAAAACGCTTTAATAACCACAAAAGACAATTTAGAAATTCAATGCGAAGTAAAAAGACGGGAAATCTGGAAACAGGGAAGTCTGTAAGTTAGGTTCAGGTATTCCAGCACTTTTTCCAAGGTGACGATCGTCGCATGGAAGATTAGTAGTTTCAATTGATAGATGCCTCAGATTCAGAAGCCAAGTTACGGGAACGAGAATCGTTTTGGCAGTATAAATGACAGACCTTTCATCGCCCAGGGTACAACAAAAGCAATGTAACAAATATTTAAAACAATACAGTCAAGCCAGCGAAATTATATGAAGCTAGCCTCCGACCATGTAAATTAAGTGCGGTTTCTCATGACGGTTGCTTTAACAATACATAAAGGGGGTGCCTGACTGCTCCTATGATGCGAGGTTACTCTTGCGGTGTCGGTCTCCCGTTTATTTAGGGTAACACCTCGATGGTGCTATCACTCTCCACACCGGAGCAGGATCCTCATGACGGCGCCCCTTAAGATATTGCGAGTGACCCGATGTTCCTTAGTTCCTCAATGGGATCCTCAAGACGAGGCTAACGGTGTTAACATTGTTTTGATCTTCACCGTTTCAGAAACAAACTTAGGCATTCGAATTTTTAACAATACTCTAATTTATTCAGTCTTTCTTGGGAAGCATCATTTCCATCCAGGAATCTCAAATCTGTAGGCTTTGCACCTCTTCTAAGAGTACAAACGGTTATGTTTTACTTTGATATCTTAGGAATTAGGGACAACGCTAAAGATTTGACCATTTTAATTAAAATCCAGTATCAATTATTTTTTGTCATTATTTTCTTATTGTTGTCTTAGTTTTTAATGTAAATAAGTTATGCTTTCAGGTTTTAATTGACAGTAGACTGTCCCAATAGTATTGAGCATCTATTACAGCTTGCAGTAGCTATTATTGTTAATAGATAGCACAACCCCTTTTTAACCTTTTAGAATTCTTTTTTCCGATTAATTACACCCCAGTTTGAACTTCTCATGTAGACCTGACTAAGAGTGGGAAACTCGAAAGATTATTTTAATGTCTTGTTTATCAACAGCATATTGTTCCACTTTTAGTCGGACAGCTAGTTCCAGCTACAATCGGTCTCAGTTTGAGATCCTCTGGCTCTAAAGTTGTAATGACATACTCCAGTTGTTCAATCACAGCTTTTTGGATTTTATGCGACTTGTGGACCTTCGGGAGTCCATAAAAGTTACTCGTTTTAGGATCGAACTCTGTTAGGTATTTAGTTTCCTCTTCCGTCAAATCTTGTTGGTACTTGCAAATGAGTCGCTTCAGATCACAAAAGGTTTTTTTTTTCGTGATTCTCTGTGGTTTCCACATATGTGTTGGGGTCATTTAATTGGCTCATAACCATTCTGGAATAGTGAGCGGTATTCATAATCACTACACTACCACGTTTATCAGCTTCTTTTGTAATGATGCTTTTATCGTTCTTTAGATCTTTTAACGCTTGATACAATTTTAGTCCCAAGTTACAAGTAGAAAAATCTTGATTATTTAGAAAATTTCGATATATATAATATATATGTATCGATAGCGACTGGTTGGGAGGGTGAGAAGAAAAGAGAGAGAAAGATGTTTTTTCCAGCATAGGCATAATGCTACTAAATTTCGTCACCTCAAATAATCACTTATACTTTGCATGAAAGGGCGCTTCCAGATAATAACAACCACACTCATGCGAATATTTATTGACGGTACATTATCAAACATAGTCTTGCCTTAACGATGTTTATTACTTCAAACAATTGTACTTATCTCACGCTTTCCTTTTTATTCCGTATTTTAACATGTGCAGCTATTTCCCTTTTTAATCAAGAATGATATTGATCTTTCACATTAGAAACCATGGAATTGTAGAGAGGCATACGAGCTCAGCCTACCTAGAAAAAGTGGTATTTACAATTTAGAGAGCATGGGAAGGCATTACTGTAAAATGGACATGAATAATTGCAGTGCTGGAGGATGGACATTAACTCTAAAAGTTGACGGAAATAAGGTAATAGATGTTGCGAGATATTACATGCATTGGAAGTAATAGTCAAATTACTCGTTTATTTAACTGATCACAACATGAAATTAAATTTATTATTGATATTATAGTCATTGCAATTCAAGGAGGTAATACTAACTATTATCTGCTTTTTATTATTAGACACATACCATTTGTATTTTAAATAAGAAATACCAACAATCATCTTACCCTCTCTTATCTCTTTGATCAGAACACTTTTAACTACAGCTCCTCATTCTGGAGTACTAAAAATACACATAATGAGGAGAAGTGTCTGGCAGACATCACTTCCAATGAAGAAGGAAAATTTAAAGCATTTGGATCCCTTCCATTTGAAAAGATCTGCTTGGAAATGAAAGTTGGTTCAGATATTCGAGGATTAGAAATACCCATTAGAGGAAAATCACTTCAACAATTGTTTGAGGGAGATCAATACATTCCAACTCATTTGGGAAGAAATGCATGGAAAACGCTCATCAGTGATTCATCACTCCAGATTAATTGTAATCGGGAAGGAATAAATGTACGGACTGGCACATATATACTAAGGTTCGGTATCATGTCGAACGATTTCGCTAACTGTGCAGACGCTGATTCTTTCATAGGGATTGGATTATTGCCTATCGTGGAAAACTTACCTTGTAAAATAACCCATGGAAATTGCGCCTATTGGAGTCCAGATAATGGAGACAAAAGTACCGGAGGGATTTCATTTCTATACATTTTATGATTTTAATAGACTATACCATTCTGATATTATCAAGTAATTTAACTTTATTTATCAAGTCGAACAGTTACTTTGAAAGGGAAGCTATCATTCAAAGATATAATCGACTCTAAAGCACATGATGATTCACAACGCAGGACGGTTTGAACGAAAACCTCTGGCAAATATGAGAAAGAAGGCTTTGCAAGAATGTAAGCACTTACGACAATTCAAAACATATTTATAAAGAAATTTTCGACCGTATACGCATGGCTTCATCAACATGAATAAACTAATAAACTGTTACACAGAGCTTACAAAACTTAAGAATCTGTGCCCTAGTGCCTTGGAATTACCTAAAAGACAAGCTTATATGACTTTAACTAATTTGAGCTCAAGATTTGTAGCAGAGGATTCACAGGCAGCTAAACTTGTGGTAAGATTCGGGGCTGCATCGTACCGTTCGATTAAGGGCCTAAATATTGGAAAGCGTGAGAAAGTCTGCAGTTGCAGTGTCCGTATGTTTACGTACCATGTTATGTACCCTTCTGGTAATGCCAGGCATCAAAGTTTAGCTTAGTAGATAAATTTTTCCGTGTTGTATCATCAATGTACGTCATCTACAAACATATAAGGGTGAAAAGTCATATACTACCATAAAAGGGTGAAAAGGTATCTACATCAATATAAAGGTAATAACGACATTGCAGCAATAAGTGAATGGAGACTATTGTACTCAGAGTTTCTGTACAATTGAATATAGAGCTCCCCAAGAGTATTAAACGAAGATATTGATGGTAGTTGACAACAGGCAAATATTTAGAAGAAAATAACAAACAAAGAGTAAACAAAAAAGGATAATCAAGAAGTAAAGAACAAAAGATACCGTACATTAGAAACAATGTGCAATGAGTTGTTTCATATCTTAATTTTCTCATCTAAAGGAATTTTTGTAGGCAAGTTACTGATATCGAACCAGCACAATAGTAGAAGAGATAAGGTCCTGTTTTAATAACTCAAACTTGGTTCAAGATTTCACATATACACACGGTCGTGGACGGAAGTTCGATGCTAGAAAAGCAGCGAAAATAAACTAAAATCGTTGTAGCAAACATAGTGCTCAGTGGTCATCTCGTTATGGATTAGTAACGATTAATAAACAAAACGAAAACGTATACAAATTTGAAGACAGCGACTTCTTGCATAAGGAAAACAGATGCGTAAATTTCAATGGGGGCAATAAGTCGCAGTGGTAATTGACTATATTCGTTATCCAAAAACATACAAAATTGAGTGGGGAATCTGTTAAACGTGAGTAGGACAAGGGTGTTTGCTATCCCGGATCTTCTAGCTTACAGAGTAGAATCATTCTAGAAGAAATAAGAAAATATCCCAAATTTGAGGTTGAAGGTGTGTAATTAACAACTTAAGTTATATAGACGATCCAGTTTTAATTTGCCCAAAATGATACAGAAAACGTAATAAGGCTATGTTAGAAAGTAAAAAAGAAAGGCCGTGAGATGAGTAACGAGGAGTAACAAAGGTTCAAGAATAAAGAAAAATTTGAAAAATTGATATGCCTGGGAATTTTGATAACATTGAATGGAGGACGTGACAATAAAAAGGGGGAAGGAATTACAGTGGCTACAGAAGTCTTTAACAAAACTAGCACCGTTTACAAAACTACGCAATTAAAAGAAACAAGGAAACAGGTTGTTATATGCAGCCTGTTTATCTTAATTTGTGTCGTGCTAAGGCAATCAATAGAAGTATAGAGAACGAATGTGATAAGTAGAAATTTGTACGAAGAACACTGAGAATCGCCTAGAATGGGATAGCATCAAAGACAACTATATTGATGTCAGAGAGAAGAGACAGAGAGCTCCCTTACAGAATCTTCGATATACAGCTTCTAAATATAATCATTTCCAGTGTCAGACTATGGGAGACTTTAACATTTGGAGCCACGCAGTTGGACTGGGCCCCTAAGATAAATTGGAGCCAATGGAGTTAGCGAGAAAGACAAGAGTTATTTCACAGTGTATCAGATATATGCTTTAGTAAAAAATGATACGCTATATATTTCTAATGCACAATGTAACCGTCTTACAATATCTGGACTATCATTTCCGACAATTGAATATACGTACATGTAATTGATGGGAATGAGGCATACGAAAGTAGAAAAGTTACTGTACAATACAAAATACAACTTACAGAGTTTCTTTTTGCTTTTATTTTCTATTCTCATGGCCTACCAGCTGAGATAACCGTTTTAGTAGATCAATACGGATTGAGAGTTAAGTTCGCTCTAAACTAATTCAAGTCAGGTCGACTTTGTTGCCAATTTGTGTACGCTTTCACAGTAAAAAACGGTGCAGTTTATCCTTCCATTATCTACAATGCAGTGTGGATAAAAGACAAAATCGTTTTCAAAATCGTGATGTCACACTTACCCTCCGCATCTGGATAGGGTTCAATAGTTACATAAATTACTCAAGGAACTTCATGATTGGAGTCCTTATAGACCCAATCAACGCGTGACTCGCCTCGAGATATTTTAGATTCTCAACGAATGATTACATTTTGACCAAAATCAGTCATATATGCAGGATATCCAGAGTGCTTGGTTTTTGACAAGTAGCCTTAAGTAGAAGAAGAAATATATTCTGCTTCCTAATTCTGCCAGGACAGCAGCTTAGAGTGAGGAAGGACAATATTGCATCAGCTATAACTAGAAAGAAAATCAAATTTTGCAAAAGAACCCGTTAAATTATAAAGAGTCTGGTAATAATGGCGTCTACATATACACAACCCAGGAAGATAGAAGTAATATAAGAGGGATCTACTACCATATATGGGTGCAAAGTCTTCTACTACCATATAAGGGTGAAAAGTCATCTACAACCTCTCATTCACTTTGATGTTCTTTCATTGATTTTGATGTTCTTTCATTCAATTTGATGTTCTTTGACAAGAATTGAAGCATAAGGATCCCCCTATCCCAAAAGATGGAGAGGAAGTAAAGGGCAGAAAATGAAAACGAAGAATCTTAATTATTTGAGGAGCATATAAAGTGAAAAATTTCCTGTTCAATAGGGGTTTCAAAATTTAACATAACAAAGTCGAGTTTAGTGCAGATTTTTATGTTTGAGTTTTGCATGTCGAGAATATCTGAAGCTTAATTCACAAGATTGAATTTTTAGCTTCTTTTCAATAGCATCATGCACTCTTTGACTTTTAATGTTGATAAATGTTGATTAATTATGGGAGTCACGTAACAGACCGTCAGACAGAAAAGAATAGTTAAATTTGCGTCCAGTTTCATTAGTAAAAGTTGCTTTCTAGTTATGTAGTGACAAATAATATCAAATATTAATATCTCATTAAAGGTAGCAAAGGATTGCTACTGAGTTTATTTAGGTGGCCTCAGCTAAGATATAATACTGGTTAAGCGTTAAAAGGTATAGAAACGATGCGTGAATTGGTTGTAAGGTGTAATGAAAATTGTAAACATAGTAAGTCATTCATTCCACATGAAGTAGATGTACTCTTCCTTATGAAGAGTTAACACGCATTTAATGCTAATACTGGATAAATTGTGATCCCTTGCAAGTCAAAGAGACAATGGTACTTAGATATTGAAGGGATTTTGTTTTTATTTGAGATATGGACCATTTAGAAATTTATGACTGTAGTGCTTTCATCGGGTCTAATTTTAGCTCCAAGCTTTCAAAGTATCATTTTGGTGACGATAATTTATATAAAATAAATTAATAAATACAAATATACTAATGCATAAATTATTAATACATATGTATTTCATTCTTACTTACTTCAGGTGAAATATCATCTGTCAGTTCGAGCGTGCTTTTATTTTGCTGTATGACGGTTGTGGTAGCAATTACTATAACCCAGTTTCCTTGCCGTTGGGAATCAGGTTCCTCATCTACCTTGTAGCCCTGGCAGGCCTGTTCTTTTGCTGCATTGGCCGTTGGGGACTGTAACGATATCCCTCTTGAGTCCTGACTGCAGCACCCTCCATTTGACCCATAGATGGGACCCTGTCAGATGCTACCACCCCGGGAAAGGGTGCACCTAGGAGAAATGTCAACAAAGGGGTGTCTCCATGCTCCCCAAAACTCCAGATCGTCAGAACTGAAGCCTCGCTACTGGTTGCAGTTTTGTCATACCCAGGACCTGTACTTCATAGATTTTCCACTTACTTGTCATTATTTGCGTTTGCATTATTTTCTTACTTTTATTTTCTAATCTAATATTTTCAAATCTTTCTTTCAGCCTTTTAAGCAGTTTCTTCACTTTTCTACTATAGTTAGCTTTTTAACTGTTCATACAATTTTGTTGTATTGCTTTATAAATTCACACTTGCTTTTTCCCTATTTTGTCGTGTTGATGGTATGAAATTATAAACATTTACTATTATGCTATTTTCGCTAAGCATTTTGTTATGTTGCCACACTTTCTTAAAAATTATCTTAAAGTAATTGCCACATTTTTTTTTAAATAGAGAGGGTTTTGGTGTTACAAAACAACAAAACTGCACTAAATAGCG
Organism: Carybdea cf. marsupialis auct. non (Linnaeus, 1758); assembly: GCA_010016065.2. Taxonomy (NCBI): domain Eukaryota; kingdom Metazoa; phylum Cnidaria; class Cubozoa; order Carybdeida; family Carybdeidae; genus Carybdea; species Carybdea cf. marsupialis auct. non (Linnaeus, 1758). The sequence goes on from JAAAKL020003729.1 coordinate 18,512, forward strand.
AAAACAAAGTACTGAAAAGCTTTCTTCGTCGGACCACTCCTCAGAGTACGAAATGGTCAGAACTGGAAATGAGAAGAAATCAATGAAACTTATACCCAACTCCTATTTGAAAGTAGCCAATCAGAATTCTAACGGCCAGATCTAGCATTTTTGTTCTTCATTAGCTCATTTTTCACCGATTTTTGCAGGATTTGCTATTTTATTCACAATAGTATACCTCCGATTCAATAATCTATGCTGCAGCGCGCAATTCTTTTTCACAGTGTAAGAGCTTTACCCCAATAGCAATCTTTCCTGTCAACTTACAGCATTCATTTTTATAAACAAAATGTACCGGTAGTTATAAAGTTGACATACTATTCTTTCAAGACAATAAATTCGTCGATCATTTCCCTATAAATTGCCTTAGCTATCTCATTGTATTACAGCCCCTGCACATACTAGCCAACCAACTTCAGTTTTCTGCAAATACAGAGATGGAATTATTAAACAGTTTGCAATCAAGTTGAAAAGAAACTGTAGGAATGAAAATTGAAATTTGGATGAAGTTTCACCTTCTTCAGGAACTGTTTCCGTTCTATTGGAAGCAGTTTCAGCAATCGGGTTGAGGAAGCAATTACCTTAAGACAGATCATTGGGGTGAAGATCCATTACCTTGAATAATTTTAAATTTATCTTTGGACTTTAGTAGAATGAAATAGCCGCATTTTGGTAGTTATATCTAGCGCATGTTTGCGATGCCAAATTGACAATTTGCTGTATGTGGTTAGACGAATAACATTAATGAAAACGTCACTGAGTTACGTGACAAAAGTATAAATCTCATCGATTTCAATTTCTTCTATGAATCTGTGAACATCAGCAACTGCCTTTTATCAGCTGATGAACTTATGTTTTTCTTGTACATAACAAGCTTTTTGCTAATAGTGCATTGCGTCACCGGTATGTTATTTTTACGAAATAAATAAAGTCACAAACTACTGCGTGTTAGTTTGCAAAATTCTTGTGTAAACTGAATGAATATTATATTGTTCGTGTTACTTGGTATTGAATAAGATAGGTACTTTTCAATCGATAGGGAATGTATTTCCTTAACCATGAAAGAATATCTCACATCTTTATAAAGAAGTGACAAATAATTAAGGAGCCATTATACGCAACATACTCATCGAGATGCAGGGCCTTTTAACTCAAGTTAAGATGCATTTATTACACTTGATATCAATCTACCTTGTTATCTTCATGCTCTCACATACATTCGCTCAGAAAGAAAGCCGAAAGCGAATTACTTCTACCGTAAGGTTTTATGGAGAAGTGAAAAAACACCCATGTTTACTGAGAAAGTCTTGAGTTCTACGCATTGTGTTCATGTCTGTATCAGGCAGAGAGAATGTGGTGCTACAGTATTCAGACCTTTTCTTTTACATCAGGACACCAGTGGCTCCTGTAACTTGTACACTTCATTAACACAAGGAGATCTTCCAAGTTATCAAAGTCAAAGTAAGATGACTGAAGGATTAGCTTTTATTTTACAGGTACGTCTATTAAGAAATTTCTGGGACATACTTTAGTTACTGTTGTAACGTAGCCTTATGTTAAAAGTCCTCCATTTTAAAACTATTAGATAGCTTCTGCAAAAATATAGAACTGTTCTTCTATGGAGTTTATTTTTATCTATAAATCAACATAAATGAAGTAAGTGGTTAGGATTAAATCTGATATATACAAAATAACGTATTGAATATAATGGGAATTGTCATATTTAAGTGGGAGGAAAAATATATCTTTCGACAAAATTGTAGTGAAAAATGTTATTTCAGAAATTGACGAGCATAAAACTGGAACTTTCCCTCTCATGATGAAAATACCCAAAATCATACAATATACCTCCGATGCTATCTAAAGTTTTGGGGAAAAAAGTGTACACGAAAATAATCAAGTTTCTAAAAGAATACAAACTTCTTTACTTTACTTCACTTAAGACAGCTTGGCTCTAGACTGAATTTTTCAACAGAAGTAGGAAGACTTGAAAGAGACTTGGACAAAAGTCAGCTTTTCTGCTTTTTAATTTTTTATCCTAGACACTATCCTAGTTTCCCATCAGTTTTTTTTGTACAATAATGTACCAGGTTTATTAATCGAATAGTAATATATCGTGCTGTGGAAAGCCCTAGTGGCAGAGGTGTAAACTGTTTAAAAATTAGATGCCCCATGCTGCTTATGCTGTTTCTACTACAATGAATCAAGATGCTCTTGTAAAGTAAGGTGGCCTTCCGAGGACGCTACATAATGGCCAGTTTGTATTTTGACAAAAAATAACCACTGAGAAATCATTGCTAGAACTTTGAGAGTTCAATTGTAAACTACAAAAATCAGGTCTTGCAAGCGCTCTACCAAAGTTACCCTTGTCAGAATTTACTGTTACTGTTATTGTTTACTAGGTAAATATTTTTACTATATTTTTACAATGTTTACTGTTAAGGTTCGCGCAACCTATAATTTACTGGGCATTGGGAAGCACTACTGTAAGGTTGACATCATCGGTTGCAATAAGACAGGGTGGACTTTAGCACTGAAAGTTGATGGAAACAAGGTAAATATATATAACACTTGATGACCAAAACCATTTAGGATCAAATTCAGAAATAAACCTTCAATGCTTTTTTATATTGACAGTTATGGTAGTTCAGTGCAAGCATGGTAAATCAGTACAAGTTCTAGAACGTATCCAGTTGCAAACCATGTCAGTTGAATCAGAGTCTAAATCGATGACAATCGACATCTAGTTGCATATTCTAATTTGATCGTCCTGGATCAGTCCGTAGAGCAACTCACTTCCATAGCGGGGAAATTTGTGGATATTTTTTCTGCTTTAAATAATAGCGAAGTTCTCATTTTACATCCTTTTTTAAAGAACTATATATGTCTTCATAATGAAGACCAACGGTTTATTCTTACAGAATGTTGCTACCCATCTTTTCATCAAAGGTGCAAGAGGCATTCAATGTAAAACATTTCTCATAAAAACGTCCTGTTCCCATTTGAAAAACTTGATTCAAAGTGAGCTTAGTGTTTCAGTTTCCTTAGAAAAACAAAGTAACAGTTAATATGTTAATATGATGTTTGCTATCTCGTTTACCATTCAATTCAAATTAAACATTTTACATATTGAGTTTTATTGATGGAAAATCCCTTGCATCATAATGCACGTATTATAAATTGCATCGTTTTTAAACCATTTTAAATAAGCTTAACGTAATAACCATAATGATGAGTTAACCACTTTCTGTGGATAGTAGCCAGTGATCTCTTAAAAAGAATGGATCGAGCTTCCAATTGTTTCCAACAGCCAAGAATTATACTCATGAGTACTAGTCCTCATCAGTTAAAATAGGGCAGTTATGACCGCCATTTTATGTAACATTGCTTGCAAGCTATGTGTGATGGGGACTGAAATGGCGTCCAGCAACTGAACCCACTTTGAGACGGCAGATACCCAATGCAGTGCCTTTTAGAGATCAATGATAGTAACTATATTCTTCGAAATGTACTGTACACGGATGGGGAACTTCATCATCAATCACGGCGTTAACTTATACTGTTTTTCTTCATTTTTTAACTATCAATTGCAATTTACCATACATAAAGTCATGCATCAGCTGGGGATATGTAAGAAAACGTCTTTGTTCTAATAAAACTTAACGCTGGGCTGAAAATACCATAGGAATGACACAAAATGAATAAATACCATTCATTTCAGCATTCCGCCCGATAAGAACGAGTTAGGTATTATTACTATATATAGATATTATCAAATTTCTTGGAGAATGCACGATATAATAAAGAAGTCAATGTCATTAACCGAACAGAGTCTTTGCAATTAATGTAGCTGCTAGAGAATCTGATTTTGTTTTCATAGTGGATCAACT